>CAHIKZ030005513.1:420000-627500 GCA_903632075.3 Acanthosepion pharaonis | reverse complement strand
GGCTGCCGAACATCACAACTGTGTTGATTTACGCTACACAATTATTCCCCACCACATGTTTCTATGACGTACTAAGCTAAGTTTCCTGTGTATCAAAATTCATCACCAGCTTTCAGATCACGTGTTATCTCCATTGCAATTTACATTTCCACATTCAATTGATGCATTATGCTCTGAACGTCTGTTGTGTCTCAAATTAATTCCAGACATCAAGTAGTAATCTTCTGTACAATCAATCAGATGGAAATATGGTCGGCTTTCTATATCGTTTCAGGAAATATGGACTTCTTCTATTTACACGAGTCAGATTAAAACCCAAAATGGAGTATTGCTACTATATGTCTGGGCTGGAGCTATCCAAATTTCACTCTCTAGCTTTGCTAAATTTAAAAGTAGTAAACATGGACATCCGGGGTTGAAGCCTAACCTCTTTACTGCAAATTCAACTATGCAATCTCCTTCTCTTTAATTTATTCTGTTCAGATTTGGCGCTTTCTCTAGTTCCAGCTGTTGAGATATACACCTCTAGATGTCCTGCTCCTTTTACGCAGGTGAATCACTTATTTCGCGAGTTCATAATGTAAGAAGGAAAATCTGTTTAGACAGCATTTTTGCAAGAATTCCAACGTTGTAAAACAGTCTTTCGCTTGGATTTCCTGAACAATGCAATCTTTAGTGGAGAGACAGTCATTATCTGTTCTTATCCCATAATTTTTACACCCAAACGCCTCGTCTTTATGTATATTGCATACCTCGTTCGTCCATACGATTTCAAATGTAACTTTCGAACCTTGTGTCCGATGAAATTTATTAGAAAAAAGCAATAATAATTCTATGAAGCAAACGTAATGTTAAACTTGAATAAGTTGCATTATGAGAAGTTTTACCCAACACCGCACGTTGCAAGAATATCAAAACAACCTATAGCCTCACCACACCGTGACTTGCATACGGCGCCCTGACACGTTCAGCTGTAAAAGTGTCAGCGATAAACAAGATCATGGATTAAAAATGACTTCGAAGGAATGAAGCCTGTAGGTCTTACAGCGGTCCGTCTGTCTTCAAACTTCGTGGACTGGTACGAAATCAGAGAAACTACATAATTTGAGGACTTTCAATAGTAGAAACAGCTAAAATGGATATCGCATGTAACAAGGAAAAAATAATAGCATAATCAAGACGTTGGCGTTCTACACTATTTTAAACAAAAGACTAGGAAGGAAACGAGTATCAGTACTAGAAAAGAGCAAAAACATTTGAGGAACCTATTTTCCTGAAGAATTATTTTAAGAGAAAGATGTTATAAATTTCAGCCGAAATAAGCACTGGCTACTCGGTTTAAAAATACCGAATATTTCCTTATAAGAAAACGTCCAAGGTTAACATTACAGTTCATGCGAAACATACGCCTACTTCTTAATTTACTAATATTTTCTTTGTCATGCAGGACTGCCAACAAGTATTGATCTAATTACATAGTTGAATCAATATCGGAAATAATAGCATCCTAAGACTCAAACTACCAGAACAATTAGAACTGTGATTCTCCTTATCGACGGTTGATGTCACCGTGTTAAGCCAAGAAATAATACGTTTTACTTAATGTTTAGAAAATAAACAAGAGATGCTGTCAATTCGTATATCCCAAAAAAGTCATGGGTCGAAAATGAGGATAGTCGTAACCTAAGACTAAGAATATTTCAGGGATCTTTTTGGCAGGAGTGAAGAGACCCCTATATTTAGAATATATGGTAAAATAAATGGGAAATAATTACTTATTGTACAAGGATGGGAAACCTCTCTTGCATCGAGAATATGGCAAGGCATAGTGAGGATATAGAATATATGAACATTGCATCAGTGTGGCCAGTTAGAAAATATAAAACTGATGAACACGTCAAAGATTAACATTTTATGAGTATGGAAGTCTAGGTGGGCAATAATAATATGAGGAGAAGGATTAACACTAGACCAAGGCATGATAAAATGTGATAGAACTATTTGACTGAATTCTTTTGCGTACTGACCGTTGCTTAATTTCAGTGATTGTACTAGAAACTAAGTTTCAACGTAATGTGGATATATAGAGGGTGTATAAAAATAATTTTACAAACTTTTGGGTTGGTTCCTGGCATCAAACCAAAGTAAAATGTTCATTTAAACATAAGTCCAAAAGGCCATCGTTGTACCTCAACACAGAAACTCATAGCACATGTTCAAAATGCACCCCGCTTGCTTCTACACACGCATAAACCCGTTGGATCATTGACTGGCGGACCCTTTCAAATACTACCACATGGTTGAATGGTTTCTCAGGACCCCATAACACGTTGATGAAACATCTCCACATTATTAATGTCTGCTCCATAAACCAATTACTTTGGGTGTCCTCACAGATAAAAATCCAAAGAACTGGCACTCCAATACATATCCATATTTCATGGTAGATGTCTGCCAGTGCATCGCGAACAATGAGACTGACATGTGCTGAAACTCATACATGTAACACATGGGTCCTCTTATTAGCAAGGGTTCATTCTCTGGCAGTTTTAGAAGTGTGTTCAAAATGAAGTCTCTGGAAACAACTCCTGTAAGACGTGCTGGGAGAACATATCATCCTACCAAACAATTCCAGCTCACATATTAATCCTAAAGTGATGCTGGTGTCTTGCCTGTATTGTACCATGGGGATTCTGATCCGCCCTCAAAGGTTAGCAGTGTAAATTTTTTATTCCATCTCTTCCAAATGTTGTCTCATCAGTAAACAAGACTGAAGAGACAAAACAACGGTCGGCAGTTTTTGCAATAAACCATCGGCAAAAGTTCCCCCGTGGTGAGTGATCAGAAGGTCAAAGACACCGCACATGTTGCAAATAAGAAAGATAAAAGAACTGCTCTTGATGTACCCTCCATCCGGTACTATGAAATATACGACATGATAGGACCACTTGACATGTGCTAATACCTAGATCGTCTCTGCCAGCCTGTAGAATGTGTTCTTCGTGGTCAGGTGTACGAGCGGATCTCGGTCTTCCTAGATCCATAAACAGCAGCAATGGTTGAATGATTCGGCTGCCTTCGGCCTAGAAACGCAATGATACAGCCAGAGTTTGTGGGCAGAGGTTTATATGAACACTTTACCTTGTTTTTGTGTGAGCCATCCACCACCAACCCTTGTAAAAGTTTTTTTTGACAAACCCTATATATATATATATATATGAGGTTAATGGTCATAGTTGAATCTGACCAGGAAACAGTAGTATAAAATGTACTCAAAAAAAAAAGAAAATGTGTGAAAAAATAAAGGTAAAATAACAGGTAGAGCTTTAAACTTTAAAAAATAGTAGGTCAGATAGAATACGCGACCTTGATTTTGACCTCACCGTCTCATCAGGCTAATTCTATCAACTAAGCATCGAACGCTTTATTTAAAAAACACAAACACAGACACACACAAAGAACGCTACAATGCTATTTTTCAAAAATAAAATGGATAAACAAACGCACGACTGTCAGACGCATAGAAAAGATGGAGTAAGGAGAAGGAGGAAGTATGGTGAAGAGAATAAGAGAAAAGAAGAAAGCAATTTTTAATATAGATGTGTGTGTGTGTGTGTGTGTGTGTGTGTGTGTGTGTGTGTGTGTGTGTAAACAAGAAATAAATTTAAAGAAATCAGAAAAAATCTCTATCTATAAAAGGCAGCGGGAATGCCAAGACCGACTTTGCATTTCCCAACTCCCATCGATAGTCGAAATAATCGATTTTTTCATGCTTCTACGGCAGTTTTCATGTAGCTTGCGGCCATTTTGTATTGGCCAGAGTGAGAGCCTATAGATGGCTGCCACGAATAGACAGGAAGATTCTATTGGCCAGCGTGAGAGACAACAGCTGACTGACACGAATTTTAACTAGCATGCAAAAAAAGTCGATAGCTGCATTCGTCACAAGTGGGAAAAATTTAAATCTGCGTGGCACTTCACTCCAATTGGCGCATTCGTTTGCTTAAACTCAACGTCGATTCTGATTCCGCAGAACTGGGTTGGGTGTGAAAAAGTATATTTTGTTAACATTCTTTTTTCATTAGGTTTTTCCAGTTACGAGCCTTTTTTTAAAGCTGATCGTTTTATGTTCATTTTGTTTAGTTCTTTTTTCGTAACAGATTTAATGTTTAGTATAGAGCTTATAGGCAAGAAGTAAGGCACGTAGCAACATCAGCATGGCAAAGGGCACTCCTTTAAAGGCAAAGAAGGGCAAAAATATTTTAAGTCAAGTGATAGCGATTGCTGTATGAGTCATACGATTTTTTAATCAAGCACGGACAACGCCGGGCCATGCTGTTAGTACTAGTAGAATATATATTTTCAAAAACTTTAGAAAACCCAGAATATTCAGGAAAATCGACCTAAATATAAGTCGTGTCTCTGACAAAGAAAGGAAATAACATTGTTATATCATCTTTTGGCACTCAAAGCCGAAAGATAAAAGAAAAAAAAGTAATGATGAGAGAGTATAAGTAGATAAAAAATATGAAAAGAAGAAATAATCACGGCATCCTACCTATGTACTCAGACTACACACACATGTACACGCATAAGTACGAACACAAAGAAGAAGAAGAAAAGTCAAACTAACACCAAAAAAAAGAGTATAAATTCTTTTTTACCTTACATAAAAATCTCGTAAACGAGAAAAATTGACAGGCAATTTCTGATACGTCCTGATGAGTGGTCCAAATAATTATACAAAACAAAGTTCCGTCTACGAATCTCAGGAATGTTAATGATCAGAATAAGAGGGAGGGAGATAAAAGGAAAGAAAAGGTGTGGGAGAGAGATGGGGCGGGGAAAAACTAAAATTGAAGGACATTTACTGAAAGGGCCGCTGTGTAATTGAGAAAATGTGACAAAATTAATATCGTCTACAGGTTACAAATGAAATATAAACATATAAAAAATAAATATAACGATTATCTAATCTAGCAAGGACCTATATTTTTATGTTCAGAAACACATGCGAATACACACATACACGATAACATATACACATACATACACATACACTGTTACGATTCCAATATAATGAATTATGACCATGGAATATTAGTGTTTAAGCCTTTTTATTATATCCTAATATGTATATTTACCACTAATATTATATATATATATATATATATATATATATATATATATATATATATATATATATATATACATTACATTAAACTGAAACTCAGTTGTACCCCCCCATTTGATGGCCATTTTGCAAACCTCTAGGATAATCTCCCTGGGCTTCTCAATGCTAAAACATTTGTTAAAAAAAGATTTTTGAACTAACATTTTAACATTGACAAGAGCCCATGGAGATTATCCAGGGGCAAAATTGGCATCAAATTGTGGTACAATTGAGTTTCATTTATGTAATTCGTTTAATCTATATATATATATATATATATATATATATATATATATATATATATATATATATATATATATATATATATAATTCTCGTGCGTGTGTGTCTGTTAAACTGCAAGAAGAGAGAAAATATGGTCATCAGCTAGAGGAAAAGTCCAAGGTAATAGTTACAAATCCGAAATGTCAGCATCAAGAAATTACAAAGGATAAATATCCGGAAGTGTTTTAACAAATTATTGAAGATACGACATCGAAATCCGAACCCGCATTGCACTAGTTAAAAAGGCATTCCAGAATCTAAACTAAATAGAATATTTTCGTTAGAAACAAAGAAAAAAGAGGTAGATTGCTATGTGATATCTATCTTCTTATATGACAGTGAACGTTGGAAAATATTCACAAGGGCGAGAAGAAACCTGGAGGCAACAGAAACGTGGTTCTACGGAAGAATTCTATGAACGATGTGAGTAAGCAATGCGGAAGACTTAAAATAACAGTAAAAAATAAGAACACTTATGCTCAAGATCAGGAAGAGACAGTTGTAATTCCGTTGACACATAACGAGGCAGAAGGACTGTACATATTAAGGGCAAGAGAGTTAGGGGAAGGAAGAGAGCCACCTACCTGACGAGAGGTTGACAGGGAAGCCGTTTAATATTTAGTTGTCTACGCACAGACAGAACGAAGCATCACGGAAAAATTTTTACAGCACTCTGGACAACACCAAGACTCAAAGCAAGAAATTAGCGTCATCAAGGGAGACATTAATGCCAAATAAGTTCTAAGAACCCGTAACAAACGCCGAGAAAAAATATGTTCAGATGGTAAGAAACTAGCATATAGTGACCGACACCTGATTTCAAGAGTACATAAAGCACTTATGGACGGAGAGGCCCAGAAATAGCCACGAAGACTGACTACAGATTGACTACATAACAGTCAATAAATACATTCAGCAATGCAGTTTTATTCTATAATACAAATACAAATTCTGACTGTGGAGACGACCACCATCCAGATATATGCAACATCGAAATAAAACTTCGTTAATTAAAGAAAGCCAGAGCATTACAGAAATTACAATACGACAACAAATCCGTATCGAGAAAATTATTCGAAAATAATTCTCCGAAAATAACTATTCAAAAACAATTATTCGAAAAATACTTAATGAATGAAAATTAATCGAAATGATAATTATTCGAAATATCTATGTTTGAAATACCTATGTGATCTTACTTTCAGAGAGGCAATCTTGATTTACCTAGAACTAATAACGCCCTTGCAGGATGGCATAGAGCTTTTTTTTGCAGCCAATATCATCCCATTATCTCACAATCTGGAAATTCTTAGACACTCTTAAAAGAGAACATGACTTGCAAGAAATTCATATTGAAAAAGTAAGAGCAGTTTGCCAAACTATCAAGAGCACCAAGAAATACCGTGTTGTAAATGGAAAACTTAAAAAATTAATGGCATCCTTTAATCGAGTAATCTTCAGCTGACTATTTGCGTGCACTATCATACAAATTAAGGTTATCATGATTTTTTCTTACTAAATTGTGTTATTAATAACATATTTGTATTCCGAATAATCATCATTTGTGTATTTCCTCTTTTAATTTTTACATTTTATTGCAATAAAAAAATTTTATTTCGAATAATTATAATTTAGTATAATTGTCCTTTCGAGGATTTTTCACTCGAAACAATTTACAGTTCGAATAAATTTTTTTTTTTAATAATTGATTTCTAACAATTATTTTCGAACAATGTTCACATAATCAACAAATTGGGATAACTAAAATTGCAAAGGGTTTTTTTCTGATAGCTTTAAAAGCAAATACAATAAATTTAATAAGACTGAAAATTCAAAGTGGAACACATTTGAAGTTTTAATGACATCGGTAAACGATATCATTCTAAAGAAATCGAATCAGGAAAAATTAGTGGATGATAGATAAAATTCTTGAAATTACGAAAAATTGACAGCAAATAATGCCAAGGAATGGCGCAGAACAAATAACGTTAATCGCAGAAATTAGAAACAAATACAGGTAGGCAAAAGAGGAATAGCTCAATGAAGGGTGAGCAGCGACAAAAAGAAAGAGCTCAAGAGATGAGGTAGGTATGAATACAAGAATAAAATTAACAGCACAGAATATATGCTCATCAATAGGAGTCTTCAAATCAAAAGAGGAACGCTCGTAGTAGAAAAAGAGAAATACCTTAATGATGGAACGAATACTTTCGAGAACATTTCCACAAGAAAAGAGGGCAACTAAAAATACACAAAAATATGGAAGGACCTGAAGTATTAAAATTTGAAGTAAGCTCGACAGTGGCCAAGATGAACAAAGTAAAATAAGTGTTGCGATGCTATCGGCCTTTGATGATTTCGCAATCGAGAAGATTACAGAAATAATAAATGTAATATTCGACAGTAGATTTATTTTCATTGACGCTGCCTATGAAACCAGATGCAAATGAATGTGAGTTCCATCGGATAACCAGTATAATAGGTCATATAACTACGCCTATCATCCGGATTGTGATAAATAAAGCAGAATTAAACCGGAAATAGGACAAGAAATGTGCAGTTTCGTTAAAGACACTAGAGCAAGGAATCCGAGAATTATGCCCAGAATGATATCAGAAAGATCAATGGAAATGCAGAAAGACGTCTACCTATGTTTTATAGACGATACAAAAGCCGTTGAAAAGGTACGACGCAAAGATATCTTTAAACAGCAAGGAAAGCTTTTCTTATTTACTAGGGAAATATATTACAAATAATCCAGAAATTATATTGGGAGCAAGCCACATGCATTTGGGGTAAAAAACAAATTGAGTAGATACACAAAAATAGAAAGGAGTGTATGTCTTCTCACCGGCCTTTACAGCGAAACAATTTGAAAGAACTATATGTCCTACCAGGATTTAGGATTAGTCGAGGCAATTTTAACAATTTAAAATATACCGATTATATAGTATAGATGGTAAGTACAGAAAGAAACTGCAAGATAAACTAGACATGGTATTAGAGGAAAATGGGAAGAAAAACTAATCATCAGAATTCAGAATGCATCGTTGTTAGCAATAACAAAAACCCAGGATGCGAGTTACAAATCAAAGAAGTGTGGAATTTTAAATAATCCGAAGGTGTATTGGAATAGAAGACGATGCCTTCCAAAATGCTAAGAAAAGTATTAAAAGACAGGAAACTTTCATTAGAAATAAAGAAAGGAATCCACAAATGTTCTGTAATGTCAGTCCTCCTATATGACTGAATAATTTTCTCACAGATAAAGAAAATATAGGAAGCAAAAGAAATTTTTGTGATGTCAACGAAAACTCGGTTCCACAGAGCAGTGGTTCGCGAGAAGAAGATGTTTCGAGGGGAACTTATTTTTCACCGACGGAATAAGGAGGGAATGCGGTTAGTTTGCTACAAGTGGATAAGCGTCTCCATTCCGAGAAAGTTTGGTGGGACCAGGGAATTTACTTCCGCCGGTTACTTTCCGCGGAACTAGCGATAAAACCACGAGAGTCTTGCCACATCCCACTGGCGGAAGAGAGGTTGGAGGGTGGACAATAATTCGTCACTCACAAGGATATGGAGCCGCTTTTGGACTCTATTAAGGCCGAAGAATGAGGTACTGACTGGAGAGTAACAGGATAACGATCATTTTACCTGCATACTTAGCAATGGATCGTATGTACGAGTTTCACTTAAAGGTCATGTGCGAGTTTGAAGCCCAGCAGTCTTTCAAGGCAGGGTGTTTCCCCGAGAAGAAATCCGTTCATTGGTGGTAGTTCGGGCTTCGATCGGCGACGATGGAATGTAACTAGCTTGTTTTTCAAGGCTTTGAATGTAACCAGCCAGTTTTTACCCCACTGGAAGATCAAAAGAGAGATCAGTCACCATCCTCTGACCATCAAGAGTTTTATAGGTGCACCTGTATCATCGACATAGATGTTTACAAATGATCTGAGTATATTCTTACGCAGATCATTTATGTAGATCAAAAAGAGGTTTGGTCCGAGGAGTGATCCCTGGGAGATGCCTACGTTGACCACTAAGACTCCGGAGGACCTGCTATTAATAACTACGTTCAGCGTTCTAACTGTTAGGAAAGATTTTATGATAAAGTGAAGTCCCTTCCAGTGATTCCATAGCTGGGGAGCTTTAGAATCAGAAAGAGACATGGAATTTCTAGAGCATATAATAAGGAAAGAAAGCTTGGAGAATTTGACACTGCCAAGATAAACTGAAGACAAGAGAGATAGGGGGAAATATCGAATAACCTACCTAATGAATCTGGGTAAATAGATGCCAGAACAGGGATTATAAGAGACACATTGGCTAGAATTACAACGGATGGGAAGTTGTGGAGTGCGATGTTCGCTGACGTCCTGTAATGAGACGGCGCATAAAATAATAATACCTACATCAGCCTACAAGAAAGTTTTTCAAAATCCAGTTCTAAAAATTCGATCGTGCGAAAATTTTCATTAAATATTCTCCAGAGGTTTTCTACATCAAGTCAGTTATGTGCCATGCTTGATATACGCTTAGGCGATCAGGCATTTTTCGAAACATGACTGATTGATTATTTTAGGCCGGTTATGTGAAAGATTGACCTCGCATGATTGATGTCTTCTGGCAGATGACGATTGGCGACTATATCAGTCAGTTATGTTCCATGGGTGATACACACTTCGGCGATCATGTATCTTTTTATACATGATTGACGAGGCAGATTTTTTCCCTGCAGTAGGTTGCCATTTCTTTCTGCGGTAGACAAGTTGCCATCCAAGGCTATAGAACCCGGTTTGTCTTGCTATTTAGCCGTAGCTAGGGGGAGAAGAAGAGGATACATATATTTTCCAAGAGTATTAGCACGTAAGTGAATGTAATGGATTTGACTGGAATTCGAACTCGGCTCTCCGATTTCTCAATCCGATATCCATTACTCCCCCGTCCCAAATATGTCTAAAAACAAACCATGAATAAAGGAAAATTTTCGAATGAAAACTGTTTATTACAAAAATTATATTTAATGGAGATTTAACATGAACGAAATATGGCAACTTTACAACGTAAACATATTTTTATTCGTCTCTAGTATTTCTTTGAAAGATATCGCGATGGTAAGCAGTTGCAAAGTTGATAAATCAATCTGACTTCAGGTTGTCACGCCAAAACCTCAAGGGAGGACGATTTCTGTTATTGCAAAACAAGTTAATAAGCCGAAGAGTGTATTTTCTACAATATAAAAAGCTTTATGATGTTACTGGCTCCTATAAGTCACGTAAAACGTCAGGGTGGCCTCGTAATATGACTCCTCAGCACAATCGGGCGATTCAAAGATTCTCAATGGTGGGCCATTTTGACGTACCAGCAGGCATATCGCGTCAGGTAACAGAAGAATTTGGCATGAAAGTGTCACAGCAGACAGTGTTGTGTCGCTTATAGGAAGAAAGGCTTCGTTCCCGTTCTCCTGCTGTCAAAGTCCTCGTCAAACATAACAACGAAAAAGTGAAACTAGATTTTGCCAAGAACTTTTTCTGGACTGCTGAAAATAGAGCAACGATAAAAATAAGTATCATTTGGCTGGTTTAAATGTCAAACAATATGTTAGATTGTAAAAAATTCGGTGCTTGCTTCTCAAAATTATGCAAAAAGCAGTTAAATTCTGAGATGGAAGCGTATTGGCCTGGGTGATGTTCTCTGGGGCTGGTGTTGGCATTCCCAGGCGGTACCATTTTTTATAGTACAAGTAAATGTTAAAAAGGTATGATGCATATGTGATATGAATGAAACAGAAATGAAGATCATGAGGAAAAATAACGATTTACCGTTGATTTAAAGAAGCTAAGGTTGTAACATTTAGGGAAGATTTTACCCGGAGAATTTTCTTTTTATCGTTTCAGCCCAAATAAGAGAATAAAGCCACTAAGACACAAGGGGCTACTGAGTGCTAAAGAGTATGAGAAAAATACTATTAAGGAGAGAGAACAATAAAAGAACAGAAATTAAGAAGATAATTTGTAGTTAAATTTTTGAAGATCGAAGTTGAAGCAAGACGCCGGAAGAGATCTCTATAAGCAAGAAAAGAAATTCTTAGCAAGTAACCTTCTTTGTAAAATTTTCTCCTTCCATTTAAAATACGGAAGAAAAAAAAATGGTCTCACTCCACATATTCCACTTGCATATTTTTTAAAAGCATATTCCATATATATCAGTCATTTTATTATTAATAATTAATTATTCAAATTTAAAAATTATCATATATAAGTAACGTTTCTCTGAATAAAAGGTTTTAATTTATTACGTTTATATAGAAATAATTTATATCAGCCTTGTCAAAATTCCCTCGTACGTTAGAAAAGTTACAGCATTCGTAATAATAAGCATTGTTAATGTTTGATATTCCACATTATTACAGATTAGTTGAACGGATGGGGAATAAAATTTATGGAATTATTTAAATAAGCCGATCTAATCTGTTTCCTTCGGTTTTCTGAAAAATGCACCGAATTATTTAAACAAATGAAAAGATAATCGTTTTCTTCTATGTATCGTGTCTCTTCAGGACGTTGGCGATCTTAGCTCTCCATAATTTCCTCTCAATATTTTTTTTCTTTTCGTCATCTCTGCCAGATCCATCAATTTGCTCACTAGGTAGGTTATGCGTTGCTTTCATCTGTTTCCCTTGCCTTCGATCTGTCCTGCGAATATCAAATTTTCTAAGCCTTCTTTCTTCATTATCTGCGCTAGAAATTTCAGCTGTCTTTTCCTGGTGTTAAATCTGTGTCCTTTTTGTTGCCATCTTTTTGTTTCGTCTCTAGAACTTTGTTGTTGCTCATATGTTTAGGCCATGATATCCTCAGCATCCATCTGTAGAATCACATTTCTGGTGCTTCCAGTCTCTTCAAAGTTTACTGAATTTATTATTATTATTATTATTATTAATATCAGCGTTGATAAATTATTCCAATGTTTTTCTCATTGTCTGCTCTATTTAACTATATCTAAAGTAGAAAATTCAAGTGGATTTAGCATAATGACAAGAACTTTCGAAAATAGATGTCTTGTTGAAAATGTTCATGCAGACATTTTAGAGGTAAAAGAAATTCTATGACAACTTTTCTCCATTCATAAATGGACTAGTACTTCAAAAAATCGTCAGAGCTAAAACCATAGAGGTTATATTCTTCTTGTATGTGCTGCCCCTCCCCCCCCCCCCTCGGTATGCTTGCGATCATGGATCTTCACAATTTCCTGTCCTTTGTAGCTTTCAAAATTATTGTTTTTTGTTATTTTCTAAACCTTAGTTGGTCAGTTGTTCTTTATTTAATGTTAAAATATAAATATTTTTTACGCATTTTCATTTATTTATTTTTATATAACAATTGTTTTTCGTGATGCACTTCTTACTAATTAACTCATAGCTGTGGAGAGAAGAGATGGATTCATAGCTTTCCCTAAAGCATTTGCGCGTAAGTGAATATAACGAATCCAAATGGAAATTGGTTTTTCGATGAACAATTCCGAGCCGTTATCTGTTACGCCACCCGCACATCCAAATTTACGGCATCTGGTATTCCCAAGTTGTCACCCATCTCGGTACTCACCCGTCTCGATGTTGCTTGCCTTCGTTGCTCGTACCGGAACCGGTGTTTTAATGTGATGTGGCCGTAAGCCCCTAAACCTTGTTTTGCCATCCATTTACGCAAGCTCGCTGGGTAGGTTGCGGGTTGTTTTACATTCTTGTTCGTGACTTCTGTCTATCATGTGAGTAACAAATTTTCCATACTCACTTTCCTCGTTATGTGTCCTGAGAATTTTAACTGTCTCTTTCTCATGCCAATATACGTGTGCTTTTTCCCATATTTCGCTAAAATTTCGTCATTGCTCACATGTTCCGGCTAGGGTATGCTCCTGTATCCTTCTATAAAAAGACATTTCTGTTGCTTCAAGTCCCTTCTTCATCTCCGATGAGTGTCTACCATTCACCGCCATATTGGAAGACTAATATTATGTAACAGTTCACTACTCGCTTGTTTGTTTCTAACGAAACGTTTCTTAATACTTTGCTTAGCCTTTCGAAGCATCTTTCGTTATGCCAATGCATTTTCTGATTTAAGTGTCGCATTTTCAGTCCTTTGATATACACTTCTCAGATAAGTTGGTGTATTTGTTTTGATTTTGGTAACTCCAATTTGAAATTTGCATGTTGGGCAGTTAATTTTTGCTAACACCAATACATTCTGCCTTCTTACAATTGACTTTTAGTCCATTGTAGGTTGTCACTCCAATTGACAATCTTCGGAATAATGATAGGGCTTGGTAACCAATGACTTATTTTTGGCAGAAACTGCAGGAGGAACTGGACAAAATCATGTCTGAAAGAAATAATAAATTATTGAATTTTTTTCACGGATATCCATGAACAAAATTCAGAGATAATTAAACGTTTACACGTCGCGTCAGTTGATATTTTTGTCGAGATTTTTCGTCTGCACCTTACTATTTGGATCAGAAATCTCGAATTTTCTCTCTTTGTTTTCCCCAGTCGTCTCTATTAGTATATCATGTCCGTTCTGATTTGATATTTTTTGTCGGAATTTTTGCGATACGAAATTATCAATATTATATGCTTTGCTATTCGGGCCAGGATGCTTATCAGGGTTGTAGAGTTTCCCAGACGACTTCATTGGTTTATCATATAGAGTTAGTACCGATTTGATATATTTTGTCGGAATATTTTAGATGAAGAATTATTATTATTATTATTATTACAAATTTGTTTTTCGAATATGCTTTATCGATATTTAGTCAATAATGTCAATTTAACTTATATTTGTATTTACAATTATGTTCTCCTATTTGAACGTTAGACCTTTTTAAAGATAATTTTGGTTTTTAATTTTTGTCCTTTAATATTGAATGATACACTATACAAATAAAAAAAAATGAAAAAAATATCCATTTTACGTGCTAATACCCTTGGGAAATGTATGAATCTTCTTCTTCTCGCTCCCCACCAGCTATGAGATGAGTATATAGCAAGACAGACTGGGTTCTAGAGTCTTGGATGGCAACTGGTCTACCGCAAAAAGAAATGGTAACTTACTGCGGGAAAAAAATCTGTCTCGTCAATCATATATCAAAAGATACATGATCGCCCAAATGAGTATCACCCATGGAACATCAGGCATCAATTATGCGAGGCCAATCCTTCACATAACCGTCCTAAAATAATCTGTCAAAGTTTTTCTTCATTGTGTAAAATAAAATGTCATTTTATATTCTTAAATGTTTTTTTTTCATCGTAAATACCACCGTAGCCAATGACGCCATGACTACTGGGTATTCGGTGGTATAGAACGCGGTTCGGGAAAGTTGTTCTTAGTTCTTAGTACCCGTTCGGCGAGCAGAAAATCTAAAAGAGGCGATTGGGCAGTATATTCAGTCTGGAAGCCATGTTGTTTCAAAATGGCAGGGCTGCTTATGCTGGAATCGAGGAAATACTCTCATGATGCCGTTATTCATCAGCTGCATTTTGTGCATCCTGATAACATCATCCATACTCAAAACGTGAAAAAATATTTGGATGCGCGTCAAGTGTAAGCTTGGTCGATAGTTTGGAACCTCTGAAAAGTTGTTCCCATCGCATCTTCACGATTTCCTGTGGCTTCAAAGGTACAAGAGTAGATCCGTGTTTTCAGCATTTATTTGTTGCGCAGTCAACCATTACCTGTTGTAACAATGTTTAATTGTAATAAACGTATATAGCTTGGTCTTATTGATTTTGCATCATTCAGAGAATAGCGGTTTCTTTTAC
Source organism: Acanthosepion pharaonis (assembly GCA_903632075.3). Classification (NCBI taxonomy): domain Eukaryota; kingdom Metazoa; phylum Mollusca; class Cephalopoda; order Sepiida; family Sepiidae; genus Acanthosepion; species Acanthosepion pharaonis. The sequence continues at coordinate 612,230 of CAHIKZ030005513.1, read as the reverse complement.
GTCGCTTAAGTAAAAAAAAGTTCCTGTCGAGTATGTGAAGTTAAACCAATTTATGCTGAAAGGTTATCTTATTTTCATTTAGTGAGGTTTGCTTTTATTATATCATCGTTATTTCCATGTAAGCGGTTCAGACAAACTATATTCGTTAGTTCCATCTTCACAGCTCGATAGACAGAATCATTTCATACTCATTCTCGTCGTATTCTACTTTTAAGGAGCAAGTTTTACTCAGCCACCTACTTTCCGAAAGGATGTTACCCCGATGACTATAACCTTAACCTCTTCAAGTCTAGGGTCAAATGTTATTTAGTCTAATCACATGCAATTGTTACTTCCTCCTTTTACGCTATATAGATCAACGCACTCTACCTTGAGTGGCTCTTGGGACTTGTATTGGGTGAACAATAGTATAATAGATGTTCGGGTGGTGCAATGGATAGTAGGTCTGAATGATGAATCGGAGTGCCGAGTTCATATTCCAGTCATGTTCTTTATATTCACTTGAGCGCATGGGGAAAGCTATGAATGCATCGCTTCTTGCTTCAGTTACAGGTTAAATGAAAAGGCAGACTAAGCTCCCTAGCCATGGTAGCCGTAGTCTATGGAAGCAAAACTCAAAAATTCAAAACCGTATGTGACCATGGGCTAAATCACATGTTGCCCTTTGGCAATAGATAGCATAGGGAATTCACCCTTGCAGGGTTAGGGTGAAGACATCGACGGCAGGTGAACTGCAATGTTGTCAAGCCAAACATAATCATTCCGACTAATATGGGAACTCTAGAAAGTCAGTCTTATGTCTCCCACGGAATCCTGTGCTGAATTTATTTAGTTTAAATTTTATGAAAAATGCCGAGCAGTTAGTAATAATCAAATGTAGTTGGATGGACGGCAGAAGCTGCTTCCTCTGCATCAAGCAATGGGCGATATCTTTTATAGATATGCGTAAATTGAAATTTATTATGATTTTCACAGAAGAGTAGAAGTTGTTACAGATTCTTCCAAAGGTGGATGTCTTTCATTCTTTCTTTGAATATCAGCATTTGACACCCAATTTTTTTTTTTTTTTATCCGCGCTCGAAAATCAACTCTTGACTTTTTATTTTTGTAAGGGGAAATAACACATCATGGCAGAGAGGATAATGAGTCCATTTTGTCTGTGCTTGCAAACCAATAAAACTGAATGTTTTTCTTATAGATTTGCATGCTTTCCAATAGTCTGCTTTTTTCCCGTGTTCGAAAACAAAGACACTGATACTCTCCTTCTAAAGTGTTATCGTCCTACATAAAACAGACTTTCTACAGCTTCCTTTTCTTTTTCTTGGGTGTGCACATAAAAAAATGATTTCTTTCTGAAGTGTCTTTCCTGTTCATGACATACAGTCATTAATTTCGAGACCTACCTTTCTATGATAGACTTGTACACCAACATTCAGTGGAATCTAGCCATATCAACGGTAAGAGAATGAGACCTTACTGCCAATCTAGTCGTGCGATTAAATTAATAAAATCTAGATACCACAGAGGAAAGTTCATCAAAACAATTACGATGAAAATATTTATATAAAAATCACAGTTACGATACGGCGGTGGAAAAGTGACTGAAATCAAGATGCCAGGTCAGGACCATTAATATATCCGATTCTTTTTTGGTTTTTATCTAGAATCTCTAAATACATAGCAGAAGCAACAAGTCATTCAACATAACCAGAAGTGACAGCAATCTACCAATATATTTGACAAACAATGCAATAGAAGTTAGAGTGATTTGGTATTTTTCAAATCGTCCGGTTGGCATGAGATAGATTTTTGCAATTTCGAAATGGCATTCGTTGTAAGAGAAAATATACTAAATAGCAGAAATTTGAACTCGGTTCGTTGATTTAATTTCCGCATAGTTAACATTTAGTCCAGACACTGATATGGGGTAGCAAATACGAGTCTATCTAACCCACTAAGCAGACCAAAAAAAAGCCTCTTTCTGGAAATGCACGTTTTTTTTTCTGAAATTAAACTCTATTTTATCACACAGTCATTCCTCGAAAAGTCCTCCTTCTAACACTCCGCTTGTTCCCACTCATTACTTCTTTAAACTTTCAGGTTAATGACTTTATAAACGCGAGAATCTGACTCCTGACCTCAGTGATAAAAAGGCAATTTTGTCACAAAAAAAAGCAAATAAAAAAACGACCACAGTAGAAGGCATCAACAAATTACTGCATTGAAATTCTCATTGAACTCACGATAAAAAGCTCTTAATGTAGAAATTTGAAAGACACATTACCGTTCTAAAGGAGTGTGTTATTTTTTTTTAATAATTGGAACAAACGAAGTGTCAACATCGTATCATTAGGTTCGTTTTTAAGCACTCTTGTCTTTAAGGCCTTCCTTGAAAAATGGAGAAAGAAAAGAAAACATTATATATATATATATATATATATATATATATATATATATATATATATATATATATATATATATAACATTAGTGTGTCAGAAATCCCGAGTGTATCTCAACAGACACAAATAACACAAACTACTTAGCTTCCGTTCGATTGCGTGGACACCGATGGACCAGGGCGTGGCAGATTGAAGTGGTTTTAAGTCTTTCTCATCTTACGGTCGGCTTTTTATTCTTACCAAGCGAATGAAGAACTTTGATGGCGATGCCGCCTAGTGGTTTAAGTGTTATTTTTTCCACTTTTGTCTGGGTGATTGATTTGTTTCTGGCCCGTGCAGTAACCATGTAGATGTTTCCTCCTTTTAACTTACAAATCATCACCACTCTAGTGAGAACGATTCTCATTATGTGCGCCACGTTTACTTACTTGCGATTTTATCTTAGAAAATATCATAGACGTCTAAATGTAAAGTTTACTCTCTCGTTTTCTACCGCATGAAGTAATTATATTGAATCCATTACTCGGTCGACTACTGGAAACTTTGGTTCACTGTGTCACAATATTTTTCATCATAATCTGTCTTGCAAATTTATAAATCTACCATTCGTCAGTGGATTGAAGATTTCGTGTTCCTGCTATATATCTCAAGATTCTCGACAAAATCCAAAGAAGTTTCTGTAATCTTATCAGTCCTGACATGGCATCTCAGTTTCAGTCATTACCACCGGCGAGACTTGAACTTTACTCCTTTGTGCCTTTTCTATAAATGTTTTCATGGCAGTTCTTCTAATGAGATATCACCCTTAGTACCTCGACTGCATGACTTTAAGCATACTACTAGATTGGAGGATAGGTCTCATCGTTTTATTGTTGAAATAGATCGATGTAACAGAATGTTCTATTCTAACAGTTTATCATCTCACCTGTGGGACACTCTTCCGATTTCTTGCTTTCTTGCCATCTCCATTCTTCACAAATTTTAATGCAACGTCAATCTTCTATCTTCATGTACCTGTTCTTTTATTGTCCTTTCACCTCACTAAAATATTCTTTTTCTTTTTGACTCCCAGTAACCCATTGCGTTTTAGTGGCATTGTTGCCTTGGTTGAGGTGAAATTATTAAAATAAGTTAATCCCTTATATCTTTTTTTAACAAAGAAAACTCGGTGTCCAGACTCGTTTCTTTATATTCTTCAAGCAATTTTATCATCTTGCTTTCAATTGCTTTTTAAAGCATTTTCACTGAACATCATTGTACAACCAATAAAAAACAACAACTGATATAAAGAAACTTTTCCTCTTACTATTTCCTAGGGTTAGATAAGAATGAGGTGTTTACAGACAGACAGAGAAGTTGAACCTTTTTTACCTTCCATTATCATAACTACAGGAGAGTGATTCTTTTCGCTTTCTCGGGCTGACGTTTGCCGCTATGAGGTGGAAAGACTCATTGAATTGAATCAATGGCTAAGTCTGCAACTAAGAAACGAAAAAAAATCCCCCACAGATGATAAAAAAAAACGAGAGATAGAAATTTGGTTCTACCGAAGAATACTGACAATTCCATGGACGGAGCGTGTAAGCAACGAGGAAGTCTTAAAGAAAATGGTAACAGAATGCTTAAACTCAGAATCAGGAAAAGACAGTTGAAATTCCCTGGACTTGGTAAATCTAGTCCTCACGGGGCATATTGAGCACATGAGAAGTAGGGGAAGTCAACTATCGACTTACCAGACGAGCTTGTCTGAATGGATGCCGAACAGGGAACAGGGGAGAAAAACTATGTGAAAACGCGTAGAGATATGATCGCTTATGTCCTAAAGTGACGCGGTACACGGGAAGAGAACTGAAATCGGGGCTAGTTTTTGCAACTATTAAAACGTTTTTACTTTCTCCATATATAATAGTTTAGAGAGCTTTTTTGGAATAATCATTTCACACCAAACAAGGTAAAATATCACTAATACGAAAGGGGTTACTGAGAGTGAAAGAGAATGAGAAAACTTTAGTTAGGAGAAAGTTGAAAATAAAAATAATTTTTGTGAATACTTACTAAACAAAGTTTTTTTTCTTTAAAGTGCTATTCGTGATACACGCTTAGGCGATCATGTATCTTTCGATACATGACTGACGTATTTTTTTTTCGATTTCTTTACTTCTAATTCATTTGTTGGAAACATTAATTTTACTTCGCTTGCATCTATTATGCGAAATACAGTTTCCGAGTCAAATGCTAGCTTCTAGGCTGCAATAATGTCATATGTATTCCATATATCCAGAAAAGAGACACGACTATTTATTTTGTTTACTTTTTCTCATTTGATTTTCTCTCCACTAAAAGCAAGCCAGCATCCACAGGGATTTGTCTAATACTTATTCAAAGGGAAAAAATAAAGCAACGTCATCCAAAACCTCGCCGCTTTTTAAATCGTTGATGCCTTGCGCGATTTCATAAAGAATTAATATGAATCTAGGATTTTACAGACTTTCGAACGAGCAAGGTGCACATGTGGTCTTTGCATGTTCAGCACATATGCTTGCCTTATTGTTTACACTGTTCTTTTTCCTGTTTTTTTCTTTTTTTTTTTTATTAGCGGCATTGCCCGGATTCTTAAATTTCTGACGTCGTTTTCATCAAATAGTAATAATAATAATAATAATAATAATAATAATAATAATAATAATAATTAGACTATTTTTAGTCTCATTGGCATCCGGATTTATTCTTCGGTTGACATCAATGACTTCTGATAATTTTTCTTTCTTTTTATTTTCCTTTCTGCATATTGCAAGATATTTTTACACTAAACACCTCAATTAGGATAAATATAAAGTTTGAAACTCAAATTATCCGGATAGTGAACATTCTTATAAATCATCTTCATGTATTTGGCAATGGGGTTTAAAAGAAAACAACTTCCCATCATTGTCTATGAATAAAATAAATAAATAGCATTTTTGATATAATTTTTGAGATGATTTCTTTTACTAAAGTTTCACCAAAAACAATGCCCCTGATCCACATCAATTTAGAGGGTCACTGAATTAGGCTGAGATTAAAATCACTGTGATCAGTTAACCCTCCACTTGAGAGCTAGTTCCACAAAAAGCCGTCCTCTGGAAGAAGCTGTCCGAGTAGAATTTATTTTTTATCCATGGAATACAAGGAGAATGTGAATGATTCAACCCTGTATCCACGGCATGGCGTTTTCGAGCTGTAAAGTTGTTAACAGGTGGAATTAAGGAATGTAGCTCATTTGAAAATCTGCCCTGGAAATCTTTAGAATTGCCTGAAGCTAACGACGTTTCGTCTGTGCAAGAGAGGCCGCAGATAAGTATATAATTCATCGTCCCCAATGTTGCGTTAACGCTTATGAAATCGAGGCTGGAAAATAAGGATTGGGTATCTCCGAGCCACATGCAGCAACAATGCTCCATTTTAGGTCTGATCAGAATTTTTTTAAAGATAGAACATGGTTGGAGGAGTTGGGTACTTTCTCGAATGTCATAAGGGATCGGCCATTGATACCTTATAGTTCCGCTTGGTATCGCGATGAAATTAAGACCAAATGGCTGTTCAAGTCAATGCAATTTTTGATCATGACTGAAGGATAGAACTTTACTAGCTTAGATTTAGAGGTACTGAATGTTACAAGGTCGTTTCTCTCCCGCACGGCCGCTATATAGGAATAAAGTGTCACTGCCAACACTTTAGTTTGAACATAGATCGCCAGGGAGCAAACACGGGCGATCCCATTATTGAATTAAGTAAACCACGTGACCATAGAGGAAACGCATATGTAGAAATGAATTGTATATATGGAGACTAGTTAGGACTTCATAGAGTTTCTGCACATTATGTTGGATGAGGTAAGAATGGTAATTAAGAATGCATTGTTTTGGTGAAAGGAATATTGTTTGTATGCTTGGACCAGTGTTTGTGGCTAGCGAAGTTTAATGTTAAGACATAAGACGACCATTCTTTTCACCATTCCCCATTTTGGCCTTCTGCCATATTTGTACTTAGTAGAATAAATATTCTCACCGTTTCTATCCTATATTCTATTACTATTCGGATCGCTATTTCTATTCTATCCTCTATTACTATACGGGCCGCTATTCTCTACTCTATACACTGTACTATTCCTCTATTTACATGACTATACGGATTATTGTTCGAGCGAGTATTATCGAACAAATACTATTAGTGCGAGTGCTATTAAAAGGCGTCTGACACCAGTATTGTTCAACGGCGTACTATAGTTGTATCTGCGATTACAAAATCTCTACTACAATGAGACAACGAGTATTCGTTGGCCTTACAAAAATGCCAAGGAGTATTCGTTGACATCACAACTCCCGCTTAGAGCTATCAGAGAGGAGATCTCGTCCCAGGCTCTGATTATCTATATTTTGGGAAGTGCATCCATAAACCATAGAATCATCTGCATATATATTAGCTAAAGATCCCGGAAAAATAGAAAATGGGTAGAACTGAGGTAAGATGCCTGCTTTGTTCTCCTGGACTTCAGAATACTGACCGTTAACGACGATCTTCAGAAACCTACACGATAGGAGGGACTCGATAAATGTGAAGACTCTTCTAGAGATTCCGTAGCTGGAGAGTTCACGTAGCAATCCCTATTTTCCACCTTGTCAAATACCCTTGTGATACCTAAAGTGATCACTCACTTAATTATCGAGTGCTTCGCTGATTGTAAATATAATGAAAGTTAGATCGTCAGTAGTAGACCTAGAGTTTGCATCCCTTTAGGTGATCAACGACATTCTTGTTGATAATCGATTTAAAGAGTTTGCTGATGAGACTCAGGTGGCTGTTAGGTCAATGTTAAAAGGGAAACGAGGTCTCACCCGAATTCTTGAAAAAATCGCATACAGCTGACACGTTTCCATAGACCTGGGAGTCATTTCCCTTTCGAGCAGCAGTTAAAAATTTTTCTCAAAGATTGGAGATAATTCTGGGCTAAGTTTCTTATGAACAATCTCTGGAATTTTATCCAGACCGGCAGATTTCATAGAATCAAGGTTTTTGACTTGCTTGGAAACTTTCCGAGCCGAGATAGAGAAATAATAAAAGTCTGGTAGGGGTTGTCACTTGTTGTTTAACGTGAACTCGGGGAAAATTTAATTTACAAAGCATTATCGGACGAGGATGAGATAAATTCAGGGTCATCGATAACAGTTTGCCTCTATTTAGAATCTTATTTGCAAATAGCATCATGACCCGGCGTTGCCCATGCTTGATTCATAAATCTTACGACTCATACAGCAATCGCTATCACTTGACTTAAAATATTTTTGCCCTTCCTTGCCTTTAAAGGAGTGCCCTTTCCCGTGCTGATGTTGCTACGTGCCTTACTTCTTGCCTATCTCACACTGCGAATTTTTTTTCTAAGCTCTATACTAAACATTAAATCTGTTACGAAAAAGAAACTAAACAAAATGAACACAAAACGATCAGCTTTAAAAAGGACTCGTAACTGGAAAAACCAAATGAAAAAAGAATGTTAACAACAAATACTTTTTCTCACCCAAGCCACTTCTGCGGAATCAGAATCGACGTTGAGATTAAGCAAGCGAATGAGCCAATTGGAGTAAAGTGCCATGCAGATTTAAATTTTTCCCACTTGTGACGAATGCAGCTATTGACTTTTTTGCATGCTAGCATGCTAGTTAACATTTGTGTCAATCAGCTGTTGGCTCTCACGCTAGCCAATAGAATCTTCCTGCCTATTCGTGGCAGCCAGCTATAGGCTCTCACTCTGGCCAGTACAAAATGGCTGCAAACTACATGAAAACTGCCGTAGAAGCATGAAAAATCGATTATTTCCATTATCGATGGGAGTTGGGAAATGCAAAGTCGGTCTTAGCCCTTCCGCTAACTTGTAGCATGTGCATGTAAATTTTGGTGCAAATCCGTCAAAAATTGCGGCCGTGCATTCGTTACGCACACACACACACACACACACATCCTGCCTTTTATAGATAGAGATTTTTTCTGATTTCTTTAAATTTATTTCTTGTTTACACACATACACACGCACACACATCTATATTAAAAATTGTTTATCCATTTAATTTTTGAAAAATAGCATTGTAGCGTTCTTTGTGTGTGTGTGTGTTTCTGTTTTTTAAATAAAGCGTCCGATGCTTAGTTGATAGAATTAGCCTGATGAGACGGTGAGGTCGAAATCAAGGTCGCGTATTCTATATGACCTACTATTTTTTAAAGTTTAAAGCTCTACCTGTTATTTTTACCTTTATTTTTTCACACGTGTATTGAGCACATTTTATACTGCTGTTTCCTGGTCTGATTCAACTATGACCATTAACACATATCCTGCCTTTTATAGATAGAGATTTTACAGAACGCGCGGGAAACAAGTATTTTATTTTCGACTTTGGTTTAGACTACCTGTACATAGCTGAACTTTGTATTTTTCAAATTACTTTTTCCCTGCTTCAGGGCAGTTCTGAATGGGGAAGACTTTTGTTACACCGCACGTTGTGATAAAAATGGTATTAATGGTTACGGTGACCTATAGCGGCAACCCATCCAGGATGAACCAATGATGGCTATTCGGTCTTTGCTATCACAAAGGGGAAAAAGATTTCGCGTGAACAGATTCGTCCTATAGATATGAGTTCGTCCTTTCATATAAATTAAACTACCAAGCTGCGTAATATCTAAATAGAAATAAATCCCATTTATCCATTTTAATGGGTGAAAAAGTATGCGTACAATACAAAAAAATAATACATTATCTTCATTTAACACTTTGTAGAACAGCAATTATTCACTTCTACGGCAACCGACCCCTCCTCATAGTTCTCAATTAATGATTTGAAAAGTTTAGTTGGTATTTTGTTCCATTCTTCTTCGCATATGGTCTTCAGATGCGGGATGTTTGTTGGCGTTTTCGATTAGATTTAAATTGGATTAAATTTTACTTATTATGCATCTGTTTACAGTTAATTATGAGAAATGCATTTTTAGTCGTTATTTGCAAACATAATAAATTAAAAAAAAATGTATCTGTACGAATTTTTCTACCCCACTGATATATATATATATATATATATATATATATATATATATATATGAAGAAATATAGTTTTAAGGTGTGCTATATATATGGGATAAAGTGCTCAATATCAGAGATAGAGTGTTTATAAATATAAAAGTGAACATTGAAGTCAACGCTCACAGGCGACAGGCTGTTTTATGCTAGACGCAATCCTCAGGTCCCCTCTGAGTGTTGACTTCAATATTCACTTATGTGTGTGTGTGTGTGTGCATCATATATATATATATAATGATTTTCTAAGCGCTGCACAAGGCCGGAAGTATATATATATATATATATATATATATATATATATATATATATATATATATATATATAGCAAGTATTTTCGCTTTATCGAAGAAAAATAAATCAATTATTGCAACAAAACAATTCCAGCAACTTCAGTTTTTATTTAAAATAAAAAAAAATAAAATAAAAAATACTTCAGTAATGCAAATAAGTTAGTTTTCATAAAATACGATTAAGAATCGGCATTGCTTGTCTTCTTTTATGTCTTGCTTGCTTTAGTTTGAACTAAAGTTAGGATCTAAATATGAGGTACATACCGCTTTCAAGACTGAAAAATGACTATTTAAATTAGGTAATTATTAAAGTTATCGACGAAATACGTGTTTATTTATAATAACCACAAATTACCACATTGGAAATAAAGAAGAAATCGCTGTTATTTTTTAAAGTTGAAGCTGAATTTCTAATTAGTTATATGTATGAATAATTTGTAAGATTTCACAGTTGTACGTAATTTACACTCACATCGACATGCGATCAATTTTATATAATTAATTAATTTTCGTGAAATCGTGCGAATACGCACACAAAAACACAAAAGTTAATTTAATATATATATATATATATATATATATATATATATATATATATATATATATATATATATATATATATATATATATATATATATATAGAGAGAGAGAGAGAGAGAGAGAGAAATTAAGACATGTTTCATTGAATAATTTAGACAAGTTTTGTCTACTTATTTTCTATTGGATCCTTTCATATTCACAGAAAAGCTTTTTGGTGTCATTATTAAAGAAAGAGAGAAAATCGCCGTGTTGATACATTTTATTTTATTCCGAGTACTTTCGACATAACACAAGTTCATCATCATGGGTGTTATTTATTGCAAGACAAATATTGTAGTGTTCACCATTTTCAGAGACAAAATTGCCTTTTTCATCTGAAAGTTAAAGTTTTTAATTGTGAATTGAAGAACACTGAATCTGCGTGATCGCTTGATATCGCTTCAGGGGAGGTAACTAAGTATGGTTTGTGGAGTGGTTTTAAAGAATAAGTAGTAAAAACTATTAGAACCTTGATATTTTAAACTATCGATTGTACACGTTTTAAAACATTTGTGTAGTATTTCATAATTATTTTTTTATCGTTTGGTTTCAGTTTTTTATATAGAGAGCATCGAAAATTGTTAGTTTATGTTTATTATTTTCATGGAAATGTATAGAAGTGTTTTCAGCAGGAATTCTTCTAAATTGCGAATGTGGACAGGTATACTGTTGTAAATGTTTAGAAATGTTGGACATATCATTCAAATGCCAAGACACCGTTGTTGTAGTGTGTCTTACATCAATATATATATATATATATATATATATATATATATATATATATATATATATATATATATATATCTTACTTTTAGGAAAATTTAACAACAGTGAATTAAGCCCAATCATATCTATCCAAGCGTAGAAAATGACACCTCAACTATAATTTATATTTTAGCTAACCTATCACCGTAAAGAAGGTTCCTTGCGTCCTTTCTATAAATATTTCCATGATAATTCTACAGACGAACATTCCTCTATTATAGCTAGATCTTACGAATTTTAGCGCAGTACTAGATTGGCAACTAGGTCTCATCATATTACACAGTAGGAATGGCTAAATATCAAGGCAAGGTATATCTTCTATGGTTCTTTTAGCTTGTCGAATTCTATTCCGGTTTCTTACTTTACAGTCAACTTTGTTCTTCAAAAATTTCGATGCAATGTCATTCGTTATCTTCTGTCTTATAAATGCCTGTGGTTTTATTGCTCTCGTTTCTTAAAAAAAATTCTTATATTCTCTGACACTCGGTAATCCCTTGTGTCTTAGTGGCTTTATTGCCTTGTTGGGGAGAAAGTATTTAAAAAAATGCATACATAGAGAGTGCGATAGATAATTTGTCGTCTAATTAACGGATGAAGAAAATAACACTGACATCCCATTGTAACAGATATTTTTACCAAAATTGCACAAAAATATCTTGAAATAGTAAAGAGTAAAATCGCCATTTGTTTCAACCACGGCCTCCGGACGACTTCGGAATCTCCTGCAACTCTTCTGGACGGTCTCCGTGTTTAAGTTAGTGAATGCTGCCATAATACTTGCCTTCAGTTCATCTTTGGTGTTAAAAAGAGTTTTGTTGGTCTTTCGCCAACAACTTTCAATATCAAGAAAATAGAGACTAGAAAGGATTATTATAAAATAAACAGACACAATATATCTATATTATTTAATGAAACATGATTGAATGAAGATATGCTGCTTATATATATATATATATATATATATATATATATATATATATATATATATATATATATATATATATATAATTACTTTGCGTAAGCAAATTCATTTCATCATAGCAGCATCGATTCTCAGGTGTACAAGGCGATTTTTGTTCGACATCAGATTACCGATTAAACAACGAAAGACAACTAAAAACTGAACGTTCACTTCAGCTGCCATTCTGTGTAAAGTGAGAATTTTAGCTTGCATCTAAGATATTTATAATCTATAACAGCCGCTGTCGGTTTCAGCGGAAAGAAACGATCCAAACAGCGTCAAAGCTATGGACGTTATTTTCACGTCAACATTTTCGCCTCCGTCTTGTTTCTTTTTTTCTTGAAAAAAAAAAAAAAAAAAACTTTTATTTTTGCTTCATTTTGTTGTTCAGTAATATGTTAATCAATTTCCAGTCCAAGGTAGTGCAGGTCCATATCTATGCTCCAGGTTTTGGTGAATATATCGCTTGAAAAATCTCCTTACACTTTTTGCGAAAGAAGGCAATTTTTAAAGGTATATTAGGATAATTGAATATTAGCCAACCATTGCAAACCCCTGTCGTACAAGTCAACTGAAAATTTTCTCTTGTATAATTAATGGCTAACGCTTTCAAGCCGGCGGGAAATAGAAAAATAGGGACGGGGTGGGTGTAGGTTGTCTTTCAGAGAAAAAGAAAGATCGAACATTTTTTTCGCTATATGTGCACACTTGGAAATATATATATATTTTTTTTATTTTTGTTCGCTATTTAGTTCATTCTTTTCTCCCTTTCGCCAAAACTTCAGTTCCGTACCATTTCAATCCCATCACTTCGACTTCTATCAAGGGAATTTTCGCCAATGCGAACAATCAATTCACTTATACGAACGGCTCGACTGTAAAAATACACGTTGTTTTTTCAGAAAGATAAGCATTTTGGGAAAATGAAGAGGAGGGATGGTTGGATTCGTTATTTCTGTTCGTCGCCATCTTATTATGATTTGTGTTTTTTTTCTTATTTAATTTTCATTTTTTATGTTATTTCTTGACACTTTTATACTCGACTCTGCTCTTTTCTCTTTAACTAAGGTTTCTGTAGGTTTTCGATGTTTCTCTTTCCAAAGATTTTCTTTTCTGAAAGTTTTGCCTTCTTTTTTGTTTAAACCATTCAGCTTTTCTCTAATTTTCATTCACTCATATATTTTAATTTTTTTCTTGATTTTCATTTTTTTTCTTGATTTTTTCTTACTTTAAAACTTTAGATATTAAGATATTTTCAATTTATTTGTACATTTTATTTCTAACTTCTCTCGTTATATTCGAGGATCAACTTCTCTTCTTGGCTCTTTTATTTCTTTTTTATTTTCCTCACTTTTCTTCTTCTTCTTCTTCTTCTTCTTCTTATTATTATTATTATTATTATTATTATTCCCACCTCTAACCCGCCTTCTTATTCTTTCTTTTTTTATTCTTTTTCACCATCTTCCGATTCTTTTTCTTTTTCAATTTCTTCTTCTAAACCAAACTCTTCTCCTTACTTTCCCTGTTCTTCTTTATCACCTCCCCCTTATTTCTCCTCTTCTTTTTCTTTTTCTATATCGCTATCTCTTCCTCATTCTTCTTCTTCTTCTTCTTCTTCTTCTTCTTCTACATCGTTATCACCTCCCCCTTATTTCTCCTCTTCTTTTTCTTTTTCTATATCGCTATCTCTTCCTCATTCTTCTTTTTCTTCTTCTTCTTCTTCTTCTTCTTCATCGTTATCTCCTCCGCCTTCTTTTTCTCAAGAAAACCACCAGTTATTTCACTATCTCTTTCCATTTAAAAGTTATTTATTTATTCCCTTTTATTTTTTATTTCTTTTTATCATTTTTCAATTTTTTTCATACCTCCTTCACATCTTCATTTTTTTCTCTCTTCCCGACAGTAAATTTTCTAATTAAAATGGTTGTTTAGCTTCTGTTGAGGCAGCAGCAAACGTCCCTTGGTAATACACAAGAAGATAGTCGATATTAGAAGCAAATATTTAAATAGACGAGAAACACTCTTTTTTTTTCTTCTTCCTTTTATAAACAAGATTTTCCTTTTCTGGGTATAGTTGACTGCGCATGCGCATGTGTACAAAGTTCTGCTGAATATCTGTACAGTTTTATTTTTAAATAAAATTTTCTAAACAGATTTGCCGATTCCTTCAAGACAGATAGATTATGAACGTTTGCTGGAGTTCTTTATGAACTGGTCATCCAGTTTATCCTTTCTTCTCAGTTGCGAAAAAGTTGATTGTCAGAGGATGATTATTTGTACGACATGTTTATTAAATTCACGATTTGAAATGGGCCACAGCTTTTTTCAAATATATTAAAGAAAAATGCGATAGATAGATAGATAGATAGATAGATAGATAGATAGATGTGAATAGTCTATCATAGGCATGAACAGACTTAGATATGGGAGGGCTGACATCAATAATTTGTTTTTCACAAAATATCTTTAAATTTCAACATAATCGACTGCTTTTTCAATGCATTCCATTTAGTGGTGTATATTACATAGAGCTAAGTTGAGTCATAAGTAATTTCCGTCTTTTTGGAACCAGTTGCAATGAAGAATATATCATCCTTCCTGCTAATCATATATACCGGGTAAGAATAAATTTGGACCATACTAATATATAACAATATTCAACGCAAGGATGAAAATTACACCTCTCTCGAGTAGATTGTAACACCCTTTTTATCATCTATCAGTTGCATCTCTGTCCTTGGACAGAGTGCACACAGAGGCGACTCTGGCAAAGGACATCGTGGCAACTGAGGAAAATTATATTTGAGAGGTGTCGGCCATGGGGAACAGCTGCTCGAGGCCGCGCCCTGTCATTGTACCAAAGAAAGAGAGAGAGTAGGGTGATCGGTGCCCGCACCTAGGACGGCGCAACCGACAGTTGAGGCAGCTGAGGGCAATTTTTCTTTCTGGCCTGGGTGTACGCGCTCCGCCTCCTCACATTAAAGCAACCTTGTGTCACAACCTGACCTCGTCAGATGGTGGTGAGTAAATACAAAAAAAATTCAAATCTAATTTTAGATTCTTCCCGTATGAGGATTCGATTTGTGAGTAATTTAGATATATATCAAGAAACTCAGTAGATAGATAGATAGATAGATAGATAGAAAGAAAGAAAAAAAGAAAGAAAGCAACAAATTCGGATAAATAGATACATAGATGGATGGATGGAAAAAAGAAAGAAAGCAACAAATTCGAATAGATAGATAGACAGATATGAAAATAACATTGATAAGAGAGCTTTATTTATAGATCAATATTTAGAAATAGATAAATAGATACATGGAAAGTGTGAGATGAACTTAACAATATAGATACGAACAAAAATGTATAGGTAGATCGTGATACACAAAAATATAGATAGAGTGATAGATAAAGTGATAGAATATAAAATGTTAAAACACACACACACACAAACACACACACACACACACAAACACACACACACACATATATATATATATATATATATATATATATATAGCATTTCACCCAAGCAAGTTGTGAGTGCCACTAGCACGCAAGGAGTTACAGAGAGATAGAGCAAGATTAAAAAGGGTGTATAAGGAAAGGACACAGAGAAGAACGGGGATCAGAATCAAGGGATTAGAAGATGTCGATTGACATTACATTTGAATATTTGAAGATTATAGCTACCAGGGAAGCAAGTAGGAGGAAGGGAGTTCAACTTTCGGGAAGTGCAAGAGAAGAAGCAGTTGGAGTAGAAGAGATGGTTACATTTAACTGTTTCGACAGTGAAAGGGTGGAACCGAGATGCCAAACAAGTAACACGCTTAAATTCATGCAGTTGGGGTACCAATGAAAGTAGCTCGTCAGAACAGTTGCCATGAAATTGCTTGTAGAAAAGACAGAGGGTAGCCACAGCACGTCTGTGAGAAAGTGATTGCTCATTAGATGCCAGATCAGGACCTATCACATTGCATATCCGTCTCTGGATTTTGTCGAGGACCTACAGGTGAAAATCGGGAGCACCAGACCAAATATGGCAACAATATTCAATGCAAGAACGAATGGTAGATTTGTAGATTTGAAGGATAAACTCAGGCGAGAAAAACCTTCTAATGCGACACAGAGAACCAACTATCCTTGCGGTAGATGAACCTATTGGTTGAATGTAGTTATCCCACCTCAGCTCAGTGGAAAGTGTGAGACCATCAGGCGCAGAGAGACGCTCTCGTGGAGTTGGGCATCAACCATTCTTATAGAAGGCAGGGAGGAAGGTCTATGGTGAGTAAATGAGAGCCATTTCCTACCCCATATATGAGTGGTTCTTTTCAAAACCAACAACTAGGTTAGTTTTATCAGCAATGCCGGATTTATGATTGAGAAAGGAGTAAATGCTAGTGTCCTCTGCGTAGATGCCTATTTGGGAAGATCCTTGATGAAGATCAGAATCAGTGTAGGACCCAGGATAGAGCCTTGAGGAAAACATCGTTTGTATGAAAGGCACTGAAGGAGAACCCGTGACGACCTTTATTTCACGGTTTGACAGGAATAATTGTATTAAGTCAAATAATTCTCCTGTAATACTGTATCCCTGAAGCTTAGGAAGAAGAGCAGGGTGTCAGTCCCTATCAGGCATATCTGATTGAATAAGTTACAAACATTATGTCTGGCTATTTGATCTTAATCCTTTAAAATTCACGAATATTTTTCCGTATATGACAATTAAATGAGGCAAGAAATGCAGTTTAATAGTGGGAATCACTTTTATTACCCAAGTACTTTCCATCTCTTTCTGAGGTCATCATCAGGGCTGCAATTGGTAAAGCAAAAACCATGTGTAGGTATGCATTACTGAAATTTTTTTGCGTTTAAATGATGTCATTACTCGCTCTAATGCACGCTCGACCATAACATTCAAATATAAAAGCAAAATTCCATAATGGATAACTATTCACTTTTAATGAACGCGAAGGCATAACTGCTAGCCATAGCATAATCCGTTGGGATATGTATACTTAATAAGTATCACCACAGAATATTCACCACTATTGAGTCTAGTCAATTTGGATATGTTGGTCCACCGATCACTGCTGGTTCAATGTTATGACGCATGAGTTGTATCGTAACGATCCAGGTTCGATTCTCGGTAGTGGATGCGCACTAAGTCCCAACTAGGACGAAACAGCCGTCCAGTGCTTTCTGCATTCTGTTGAGGATTCTTCTAGACTCAATGAATTATTATATCCTCAACAGAATCGAACCTGGATCGTTACGATACAACTCATGCGTCATAACATTGGAACATTGGGGCGTTGGTGGACCAACCATATATAATTTAGTACAATTTTATATATCAACTGTTAGCGGCTCGGATTGAGGAATCGGAGAGCCGAGTTCGAATTCCAGTCGAATCCATTACATTCACTTACGTGCTAATACCCTTGGGAAAGGTATGAATCCTCTTCTCTCTCCCCCCCCCCCAGCTATGGGTAAATATCAGGACAGACCGGGTTCAATAGCCTTGGATGGAAACTGGTCTACCGCAGCAAGAAATGGCATCCTGCTGCGGGAAAAAACATCTACCTCGTCAGTCATGTATCGAAAGGTGTATGATCGCCTAAGCGTGTATCACGCATGGCATATAACTGACTATGGCAAATTGAAAAACAAAGTTTTTCTGACGTGTTTCATCCGTTAGGATTTCATCGGACTAGGCTTTGTTGATGCTGTCAACTCTACACATGCACACGAAACGAGAGACGCTGGTAGTTTCAAAATTTTTGAAAGAATATTTTTAAAAGCATATTTTTTTTGTAAGGATATTTTTTCAATCTAACAAAATCCATATGTATTCCATTTCTTTCTTTCTCCACTACCTTTTTATTCTGACTATCCCACACTCTGACAATATAAAATCTACCAAGAATGGTGATATATTGTAAGAGCCTGGATGCAAATTTACCTTGACTAAACTAGCGATCAAGGCACTTTCCAGATATTTTTGTCTCAGTGGATTATTTTCTCTTTTAATCAAATTTGCATTCACTATGTCAAAATTATAGTCAGTTTCGTTACAATCAATGCATTTCGTGTGTTGTTTTTTTAAAATGTCCCTTTTGTATTCATATAATTATTTGTTTAAACTCATTGAAGTTTCGTCAATGCATTCATTCTGTACTTGATTGAGTAAATTCCTCCTTTAAGTTTTGTTTTGTTTTGTTTTTTATTGATTAAATCTTTGATTGTTTTAGATGTAGTTGCGACAAAGTTTATGTTGAGTTTAGATAAATTCTTTTAGGTTGTAGCTGTGAGAGAGTTTGTAGGTAGAATAATATTGTTTTTTTTTTCTATTTTGGAATATTTTATGAAACTTTTGTTGCACATTGAATATGAAATAGGGTATTGAAGGGTCTTGAAAGTATTTTAAATATATTTCTCCTCTTCGTGTAAATATTGAGGACTGCTAAATCTGAATACTCTTATGTAGAATCCAATGATGATTCCGGATTTTATTTTGTTGTTATAATGGGAATAGAAAGTTATTTTTATTGGTTCATTTTTGGTGGACATTATTAGTTGTTGTCAAATTGTTGTAACATGATGTCTAAGAAAGATAAAATATTGTATTTTTTTTTCTATTTCGTATGTAAATTGTATTGTGTGTTTGACTTTATAAGTTTATCTACAAGATCGGTTAAGTTAATATCACGGGAATATATTAATAGATCATTATCAATATATCGGAAGTAAGTTGATTGTTTAGGTAAAAATGACCTGAAGATTGCGTTTAAGCATAAAACATACCGGCTAGAAAGGTCTGTTGTATTATCTTTATTGTCTTTAAATTCGTGTCTGCCTTTTGAGATGAGTTCTGATCGTGTTTTATTAATTTGTTTTGGTCTGGGAAGATGGCTATAGCTATTTTCTCCTCAAAGAAATGTTTAGAGTTTCTTTGTATTTACTGTTGTAAGCTGATGTTATTTTACTTATTTACCATGGTATTTTACTTGTAATTTTTTTTTTAATTTTCCATATATGCTTAGAAAAGATTGTGTTGTTCGCTTTGCATCCTTTCGCTCACAAACCATCCTTTCGCTTTGCAAAGGATGGTTTGTGAGCGAAATTTGTTTCTAGTGTTCTTCTGTTATTCCTATATATAGTCTTTCTTTGTTATCTGCTAATTTTACAGTGGATTGGTATATTACATTTTTTACAGGTAATTGCAGTTTAAAGGATAACCGTTATTTGCTCTGCAGTTTGAGGTAGACTTGGTTCGTGCGGTTAGCTTGTTGGTTATTTTTGTGTGGTGCTTTTTTATTATTTATGTCATGATATGTACTGATATTTACTGTGTTTCTGTTGAATATCTTGTGGGGAGAGGGTGTATGAGCATAATGGATATTTTCCTACGTTTATTTTTATAAGCAACATGCAACAAAAACGTAAAACAAATCTGAGAAAAATATTAAAACCATATTTTTTTTTTATCCTGGTTGCTTTTTTTGTTCTGTGTGGTGTGTATGTGAGTTTGGTGGGAAAATTATTATCTTTTAGAACTGTTTTGTTGTTGGATTTTCTATATTGTTAATATGTAAACTTTCCTTAGGTTTATTATGACATCTAGGAAACCTATTTCTTTTCGGTTTCTTTTTTTGTCTATATTGAATTCGATATTTTTAAAAAATGTATGAATATTTTTTCTGGTTTTCTCTGTTTTTGGATTTTACTCTTTCTTAGGATTATAAGGCCGTCGTCCCTGTAGAAACCTATATCATTTTTAGCGGTTATTTTATTTAGTTCATGTAGTAAATGTATACCTGCAATTTATTTATTATTGAGCAAGGGAGATTATTTTCTCTAGTATGTATTCTGTTATAGAAGAGTAGAAATTTTTGATAAGTTGTATAAATTCGCAATTATGTTTGTATTTTAGGTTGCGCGACCAGTCTATATTGGTTTTTGTGCTTTACTACTGATTTACTCATAACTACGTCCTCAGTTCTGAGTTAATTCTTTCTAGTATTATCTTACTTATTTTACCTAGTTCACTTTTAGGTGCGTTTATCGAGTCTGCATTTTGGATTTGTTTTGAAATGCTTGTGAATTACCGATGCAATTTATTCGGTTTTGTAGGCTGAATGTTTGGACGATTCTTAAGCTTTCATATAAATATCGTATTCTGTGGTTTCTTGCTGCTGTTCTCTATGTTGTCTGTGAGTGGTTTATTGAGTTTTGGGGAGGGTGTGGAGTCTTAGTTTATATACATTTCTAGTTTTGTCTGCTGCAATAAACAAATTAGGTTAATTGTTTATATTAGTCATATCTTCTTTTATTTTTTTTTCTAAAATGCATCTAAATCTTTATAAAATTTTATGTTTCTTGCTTAGTTAAATCTCTTTAGAAGTTGTGTAGTTCGTTTTTTTCCAAAGGACTTTTTTTTGTTTAAAAATAATATTTTTCCTTCAGTGTGTTAATTGTATTATGTTCTTAGTTTTAGAAGAAATACGCTTCCCATCACATTCTTTTATTCATGTTTTCTATCTTTTTCTGTTAATTTTGTAGTTTGTAGGTGAATGGCAATGGGACGAGTATGTTTTGAGGTCAGTAGTCGGGGCTAAATCTTTTGTTGTCCATGATAGCTTATAAATGTAGTGAAAAGGTTCTACTGTTTCTTAGATTAAATTGCTCAATATCAGAGATAGTGCGTATGTAAATATTAAAGCAGACACGGAGATCGACACCAAGCGGCGACAGTCTGTTTCCTGTTTCAACACAATCTTCAGGCCATGTATGTTTCGTCTATTTTTTATATGCTTTTAATATTTTGGGGGTATTTTTATCATATATATATATATATATATATATATATATATATATATATATGTGTGTGTGTGTGTGTGTGTCGGTTTTGGTGTCTGTGTCTGTGTTAGCTGTTAGTATAGAACTTATGGTTACACCCAGCACATTCAATTGTAATATGATTAGACTTATCTACCAATTTAGTACTGAACCTAAATTTGTAAAGGCGTCGTACAAGAAGAGGAAAGCTAACCAGGAAAATTACCATGGAAATATTTGTAGAAAAGGCAGAGAGAAGCTACGTTATGTCCACGGGAATGGTAATGAAGCTGAGATGCCATGTAATGACCTAAAGCAATGCAGATTCTTCTTTGTCAAGAATCTCCCGATAAAACAACAGAAGCACAAGACCAGATATGACAGCGACATCCAATGCAAGGACGTGCAAGGACTTATAGAGTTGTAAGATAGAGTTTCTATCGGGAAAATGTCTAGAACGACAAAGTAAACCACCTTTCCTAGCGGCAGACCTTAATCTCTCAAAAGCTATGTTATTTGCATATATTATATCAACCATTTTTCATTCGCATTTCCGTTTTATACTTAGTCCCACCTACTGGAAAAATCCTTCTCTTACCACAAGAACGTTAATTTCTCAAACGAACAGGAGATTCGTTACTTTTCTTAGGAAATGGATTCGTAGAAAACCAGTATTTTATCAAATGCGTTTTATTCATAATTTATAAAGTATTTCTAAAACAAAGTATTCATAAAGTATTTATAAACATGTCTAAGTATTTATAGAGTATTTCTAAGAATTTGTAAAACAAAGTGTTCATAAAGCATTTCTAAGTATTTATAAATTATTTAACAAAGTATTTGTAAAGTATTCATAAAGTATTTAACAAAATATTTATAAAGTATTTATTAAATAAATCATTTAAAAATATTTATATGTTTCTAAGTATTTCTAAAACGAATTATTTATACAGTATTTCTATGCATTTAAAAAGTATTTCTAAAACAAAACGATTTCGCTTTATTTTAGTTTTATTATTTGCCCAATGTTTCATTGACTCTTTTTTTAGAAAAAAATATTTTCTTAACAATGATGTTCACCATGTACAAGGCACGAGAGCCACTCAAGGTAGAAAGTTACAGAGTATGATGTAGCACAAAAAGCAAGGTGATAATACGAACAAGCTGCAAGAGGCCTCGGAAAGTGAACGAGAAGGAAAAGATTTTGGATGGAACCGGAAACCCAATCCTAAAGAGGAAACAATAGATAAATCTCTACTCCTGTTCGAAAGAATGGAGAGGAGTGTGAACCGAACGATAGGCAAACCTATCTACTCCTATTGCAAAGAAAAGGAAATAAATAGTAGATAAAATTTCAGAATTTTCGGCAGAGATGTTAGAAGTATGGCGTTGCGGTAGACGTTAGAAGGAGCTAGGAACCCAATTCTAAAAAGGAATTTAAGGATAAAACTGGAGGAGTGTAAACCGGACGATGGGCAATTCTATTTACGCCTATTGTAAAAAAAAAAGAAGTAAATAACAGATAAAATCTCAGAATATTCGGCGGAGATGTTAGTGGTATAGAGTTGAACTAGACGTTAGAAGGAACTGGAAGCCCACTCCTAAACAGGAAGCAAAGAATAAACCTCTACTCCTGTCCAAAAGATGGTATATGAATGGGAATCGTATCTACTCTTATTAAGAAACAAAACAGAAAATAAATTAAAGGAAAGAGAAATGAATAGATTAGACCAGTGAATATTGGTGAGGATGCTTAGAGATGTAGATGCTTAAAGGGACTGTGTCAATTTACAAAATCGTTTTATTTCATTATGGATTTTACACCTGAAGCAAACGCTTAAAGAAATCAGATTAAACGGCACTGAAACAATATCAACGTCAATAATAATTTCCATAATCTGAATATATATCGAAATCTACTTTCGTTATTAGCATATTTTTAAACTCTTGGGATTAATTACAGTGTTCCTTTCGGTAGAGGAATATTTCTCATCGTTTTCATTTTGAGATTAATTCAAAGATTGTAAAACCAAAAGCATCTCTCTTGTTTTCAAATAACGTGTGCTGGAGAGCTCTGCAAATATCCGATAGAACGAATGTATTCTTTATTTTTTTTTAGGTGAGAGAAAACCACTAACCTAAAGCTTCCTCCTATCACCTAACTTTACAAGTGCTATATAAGATTGAAATTGGTGTACTGCTGCCATTTATAGGAAAAAGCTGTCCAGTCTACAGCTTCCAATTTCGATATGGTCCAAAAGCGTCACAGCGTCCTTGTGGGTGACAGATGTTCCACCCTATAACCCCTTAGATGAAGTGTAGCGCGTCATTCGCTGCTCTAATGCTATTTCCATGGAAAAGTCTTCAAACAAAACAAATTGCTTAGTTGTACCAGTTCTAGCCTTCATGGCTTAGACTCGCCATCCTACGTACATTGTAGTGAACCACCTTCATTCTCTTCGTATTCCATTAGCGAGAAACAAGTTCCCCACGAGCAACTTATTCTCACGAATCGCTTCTTCCACCAAGATCCTTCCCAGATCCATACAATGGTTCTTGGGCGTTCTACGTCATCGAAATCCGAAGACGCATTGGGACAGTGAAAGATGCTTTCCAAAAGTTAAGCAACATATGAAGAAACTGGAAAGTTCCGTTAGAAACAAAGTGTACTAAACTATTATGTAAAATATGTCCTTCTATATGGAAGTGAATGAAGAGATAGCAAGCAACAGAAATGTGGTTCTAGAGATTCTGAGAATACCACGACAAATCTTTAGAGAAAATGGAAACAAAAAGGACACTTATTTTTCTAGGGCACCTAGAAAGGAAAACAGGCTTGGGAAATTGATACTCACAGGGTTTATTGAGGGAAATAGGGACAGAAGAAAAGAGGGTATAACCTATTTAAAGAGCTTGTGTAAATAGATTGCAGAACATGATTTAGGATAGCTGGCAAAAAGACAAAATTTACTAAGGCTTACAAAGGACAGGAATCTGTGGAGGGTCTTGATTGTCAACGTCCTGAAAGAAGAAGAAGAGATAAGTTACTCGCTGATTTCCTCTGTATCACCTTTTACCTCTGAATGTCAAAATTGTCCAAGCTCTCTTTCCACACTATGTGTCTTAGAAATGTTTCTTTCAGATTATAACATTAAGCATCCATTTTGTTTTAATTTTCCTTAAACTGTCCTTGATGCTCACATGTATCCTTCTGTAGAACCACATTTCTGTTCCTTCAAGTCTGTTCTACATCTGTGAGTACACTGTCCAGCATTCAATGCCAGAGAGGACTGATAATATGTAACAGATCAGTAGTCTTTCCTTTATTTCTAACGAAATGTTCCTGTTTCTTAATACTTTGCTTATCATTTGAAAAGCATAATTCATTATCCCAATGCGTCTTCGGATATCGGTATCGCATTTTTAGAACATCTCTCAGATATTTACATTTTTGTGCTTGCTTGATTCTGGTGTCTCCAATTTATTGATTTACATGTTAGACTGTCCGTTGTGCTAACAACTATACACTCTTATAATTGATGTTTAGACCTTTCTTCTCGCTTCCTTTGATTACTTTTTGTAGGATTTCCTGTAGTTTCTTTTCTGTGTTTACTATCAACACTGGGTCATCTGCATATATTATTTTATTAAGAGTGGCTAGTCACGTCCTCCTTTACACAAATGCTACTGGTAAGGGAGTTCACCCGTTCATTTTCCAGCCAGCTCTGGGTTAAATCTAAGGTAAACAAAGCGGTCGAGTGTTGGTGGCAATTAATCTAAGCTGGTTGGTTGATTATGTATAACGGCATATCAACGCATATATGGATTATGTCATGCTAAAATCTAAATATTTTTTACGTAATTTTTTATGCTTTCAACAACAGATATTTTGTATGTATTCTTATACTATCAGAGTGAAGGTAAGTTTTTAGATATATATAATTTGTAGATCATAAAATATATTGTTGGAAATTTTACTATAAAAATGTATTTTCATATTTTTTTTAATGTTGCATTGATTGTCATTTTGTTAAAAATGTATTATTGCTCATTTTATTATCTTAATATACTGCTGATTTTTGCCTGGAGGTTCACTCTTTTCCCATAGCTGGGACCCCTAACAGGGGGTACCACTTTACCAATCTAAGAGAAAGAAAATTTAATTCCAAACTTAAATCGGGAAAAATCTGTGAAGAGACATGATCGCCTAGATCCTGAAGGGACATAGTGTTATAAAAAATGTAAAATATTAATTTTAAAATGAGATTAGCATTGTGCATAAATATAATATATATATATAGAATGCTGGGTTTGACTTTAGAAACATTCAAATTTTATCAGAAATTTGAGCAATTCAGAGTTGTCTTTCTTGCGACTATTAAATTATTTCTGTTGCCGCTAGTCTTCTCTTGATCTGTGAGTAGATTGTCCAGAATTAACTGCTATATCGGAAGATTGGTATAACATAACATTTCTGTAGATTTTTCTTGTTTTCTAACTAAATTTTGCTGGTTATTCATTAATTATTCAATATGCTATTTTTTCTCGTTGCTAGAAGAAGAAAAGAGAACACAAAAAGAAGGCATGAACAACGACAAGCCAGTCAGCCATCGAAAATTATCAGATGAGACAAACACCGTCGACTTTAAGAGAAAAAAACCCTGACAATATTATTAAAAAATCCATTGGTAATCAAGAAGGAATTATTTTAAAATGCTAAAATAAGATTTAATGATTTCAAATTTTTTTTTTACTGACAGATATGCAACGTGGACCGAAAGTTTTGTCATCGCTATATATTTGTAATATAATTTTCTATTTTAGATAGCTGACACAAACTCCTTCATTTTGGAAGAGAGGGTTCGGGTGACAAGACTTTCGGACCACTCTCTGCATTTTAAACCACTTGATGATAGAAATCTATTGAAAATTAGCAGAAAAATTATTACCAACAGTAAGACAACTAATAATAATTGAATAAAGATAATTAAGATAACATTTTAAAAAAATACGATAAAAATAACTTACAACTGGTTTTACTCTAGAAGGCATTGTGTAGAAAGTGCTTGTGACTGGTAAGGAATTAATGAAAGGCAATACTGAAACAATCTAATCGTTCTATGTATAATAAGAAAATTACTTTTTATCTGTCTGTATTTCTGAGGTGAGGTAATGTAATTATTTATATTATTTACAGTGTTTGGACTATTGTCCTCATCTTTGTTACCATATACACGACGTTTCGGCGGTTATACGCTCTGGCTTTCTTCGGGCGATTAGAATTTCGAACTGAACCCAATATTTCGTCGAATGCGGTAAATTGTTCTAGTTCCACGTGTCATGCCTCTTACGGATGCCGCAGTTATCACCCTTTAACTCAACTCTCCAAGTTTTTTGTGAGTTCAGTACATGGCGACAGCAGGGGTGAACAAAAACTTTGAGTGTTGAGTTAAAGTAAGATAAGTGAGACACCCGGGAGAGGCATGGCACGTGAAACTAGAACAATCTACTTTTTATAATGTATTAATTTGGTTCTTGAGAGAGTTTAGAATGAGATAACAAATTCAAATATTATTCCTAATATAGCAATGAAGAGAAACCTAAAAATATATTTGAAACTTAATATAAAAGATTCCACTATCTGATTTTAGTTGTAGCCAGGCAAACTTATTTCAGGAATTCAGAATGTGAAGTGTTGGCTTGTACAAAAATGAAAATAGCTAAAAGAAATGTAATAGAAATAAATTGCAAATGATTTTTAAATAAATATATTGTAAATGATTATACGAAAGAAATGCATTTAAATTCAGTAAGTGATTATTGGTAGTAAGACCATTATTAAATCTAATATATGTAGAATATAAAAATTACTACAGAAATGGATTGCAAATAATTTTACAAAAGAAATACATTACAATTTATTTCATCACAGAAATACTATGAAAATCAAGAAAAATGAGTATCTGTTGTAAGACAAAATATACTGACTAAATAATGCTACTATATGTATAATATAAGTATTACTATAGGACTACATTTAAAATAAATTTGCAAAAGAAATATGTTGCAAATCGTTTTACGATTGAAATGAAATAGAAATCAAAACGTGGATGACTATAAGGGGTAAGAAAAACCGTACTGAATTAATACAACTATTATATTTATAATATAAACATTACTATAGAAATAAATTGCAAATAATTTTACAATAGAAATATATTGCAAATGATTTTACAGTAGAAATGCATTGAAAATCAACACGGAAAAGATTATTAGATGTAAGAGAAGCGTTGCTGACTGAACATGGCTATTGTATATATAATATGAAAATTACCATAAAATACATTGCAAATAATTTTACGATAAAATCATTTAATATCTGTCTATATTTCTGAGATGAAGTATTATGTACACTATTTACATTATTCGGACTATTTTTCTCATCTTTGTTGCCATATTTATCACAACGTTTCGGCCATTGTACGCTCTGGCCTTCTTCAGGTGATAGAAATGTCGAACTGAATCCTCAAGGACACATGGCACAATGGATAAAGGCCTTAGTTAGATCCAGCGACAGGACACAAAGAATGTCCTGACGAAGGCGGTGGAGAACTTGGAGAGGGGAATTAACAGAGATAACTGATAACTGACATTCATTAGACATGGCACGTGGAACTAGAACAGTCTACCCCATCGAGCGAAATAAAGTGTTCAGTTCGACATTCTAAACACCTGATGAAGGCCGGAGCGTACAACGGCCGACACGTTGTGATAAATATGGCAACAAAGATGAGGACAATAGTCCGAATAATGAAAATAGTGAAAATCATTTAAATTAGGTAGAAATTAATTGTTTTTTTTACGGCTTATCAAATTTTTGCAGAAAAATATTTTTAGATTGTAAGATTATTTTATTTAAAGATAATACTGAGTTATTTATACGAGACTTATTAATTAAGCCATAGCTGGAAGGAGAATTAGTAGAGTCATATATTTCCCAAAAGTAAATCTAATGAACCCGATTGAATTTCGAACTCTGATCTTCGGTTAGCAATTCTGTAAGCTAGCAAAAAAAAAAAAATTACATTGTAAGAATTGGTGGAGTGGGGCGGTGATGATGATTTAGTGATACAAGTCTTACTGATTAAACCACAGATTGGGGGGGAAGATGTACATTCATACCTTTACCAAGGATATTCGTGTGTGAGTATAACGAACCCAAATGAAATTGGAATTCGGCGCTCTGATTATAAATTCCAAGATATCCATTACACTACCCACATATCCAAACTTACTACACCTGGTATTCACAAGCGGTCACACATCTAGGTGCAGAACAGGCCCGGCGTTGCTTAACTTCGATGATCGTACGGACACCGCTGTTTCAACCTGATGTGACTGTAAGTCCTTCAAGTTTGAAATCTGATGTGGCTGAGCATGTTTATAAGCGATGGGGCAAAGTTAAAATGTTATCGTGTTTAACAAATGAACCCAAACAGCTGCCTTCTACGCTTAGTATTAGAGAACGGAATCATTTTCACGACCCTCACATCCAACCTTACAGAACCTACTATTCCCAAGTAGTCAACCATTTAGGTCCCGAACAGGCTCGACGTTTCTGAAATTCGATGATCGTACGGGAACCAGTGTTTCAACATGGTATGCCCTTAAAGTAAATCAATTAGAAAGTAAGTACCAATTGTATGACAAGCATTACTAAAAGAACGAGGGAAATACATATATAATTTGAAGTGTGCTTTTGGCTTTTTTCTTCAATTCTTTAATGGGACAAAATATAAACAAATGGCATGGTATTCTGGCTTATGAGGAAGCATTTTTCCGCATAAGGAAAGTGGGCATTCATTGATCGAGCAACCATATCGATTTTAATTTAAAAAGGTTTTCTATTAAAACAATGTTTTAGGGAAATAGGTTCCTAAAGTCCACTAACTGTCGTCGCTCTTTCTAGTATTAATGGTGATTTTCTTTATACCCTTTTGTTTGAAGTAGTAATAGAACGTCAACATGTTCTAGTTACACATTTTCATTTCAAGTTGAATATTTTATTTTTATTGATTACCATCGACGGGCCTTTTGCATGTAAATATCAAGGTTTGCATTGTTACTTTGTTCTAAATCTAAATGTGCCCTGTAATCATATAATGCTTTCTGGACGTGGATTACTCTTATTTTCCATTGGAAAAAAATATAATGTTTAGCTTCTTCGATATTTCAGTTGTTGATAGTTTAGGTAGCTGATTAGTTCTTTACTTGTGAATAAATAAAGAAAACGATTGTGAAGTTCTTCGTGTAAGTACTCAATGCACGATCGGAATCATTATATAGTCTGTGTATTCCGGATATGTTAATTACTTAATCTACATATCATCTGCATATGGGAGCCACGATGGAGTATGGACAGCGGCTCGGATTGAGGAATCGGAGAGCCGAGTTCGAATTCCACTCGAATCCATTACATTCACTTACGGATAATACCCTTGCGAAAGTTATGAATCCTCTTCTTCTCCCCCCGGATTCTGTAGCGACTGGTCTACCGCAGAAAGAAATGACAAATTACTGCGGGAAAAAAATCTACCTCGTTAATCATGTATCGAAAGATTATATATCACTTATGTGCCTAAACGTGTATCGCACATAAGTGATTAACATATCACTGCAAAACAATTGGAATTATTTTGGATTATAAAGATGAAACTCGACCGGCATAATATTCCAATCTCACTGATCAAGAATGAGGTTAGTAAATTTTTAAAACGTTAATACACTATCACTTACCGAGTAATGTGACGAAAGAAGTGACATATTCGTTTCTCGTTCAGCTTTGCAACTGAATAATGCAATCCACTGGCCATGTGTCTGATATTCGCTGTTGACCCTGTAATGATTGCTGAAAAAATATTTTAAAACCTTGCAACTGTGAGAACTACTTTGCTTTTCTTTTTGTTTTCTATATTGATTTTTCCCACTTTTTTAATGTTGGGTCACACTACTAATTATTTGGCGTTATTTGAGTTTGTTATTTAAGTTTGCATGTCATATCAGTTCTGTTTTCTTTTCTTTCTATTTATTTAAAAATGTTTTCCGCAACATGTGTGCTGACTGAAGACATCAGCAGTTTCTCATTCGTACATTTGGGCTCTTCTTAGATCCACCTACTAAAATCCTTCAAAATCTTACGTTAAAGATCAACTGGTTACATTCCATCACCGCCGATCGGACACCAAACTATCACCATTCACGAGTGTCCCCTCTAAGAAGCTCCGTGACTTGAGAGAATATTGGGCCTCACACCCGACCGCAAGTAAAACTCCATCACTAAAGATGTAGGTAAAATGATTCTCCCCGTACCGCTCCAGTAAGTACTTGACACCACATGCTATTCTCTGTTTTTATAAGAGCCAGATCAAGCCCCAAATCGAGTACTGTTGGCATATTTGAGCGAGAACTACCCAGTCCACATTTTCAAACAAAAAAAAGAAGTCTCTGAGTCCTTATTTGAGAAGAATTATTAACTATCCTCCACCGTCTATCTCACAGGCGAGATGTGGCGAGTCTCTCACTGCTCTCTCGCTATTTCCATGGAAAGTGCTCGGACGAACTACATTCCTTGGTTCCGCCAGGTTTAACCTTCACGAGTAGGACTCCCCATGACACTTACATAGTAGTGAACCACCCACATTCATTCCGTATTACATCGGTGAGAAGTAATTTCCACTCGAACAGCTTCTCCCCGCGGACAACTCACTACTCCGTAAAACCGACTCCTAAGAGGATATTTCCCCGATCACTACAGTCTTAACACCTTCAAGTCTACGGTTAACCATTATCTTCCTCTTCTCGCCCTTAACATAACCCTCTACCTCAAGTTACCCCTGGGCATTATACAGAGTGAATCAGACTTCATCTCTCAAATGAACAACAGAACCGTTACATTTTATTAGCTCCACATATAGTATATTTTAAAAAGTTAACGACAGCTAAAACTCATCAATTAAATTAGATTCCTTATAGCTATTGTATTAATCAACATCACTTACCTGGCATCGGGACAGGCTACATATACTGGGACGAATCCCTATTCCCCTTGTATTCCATTAGGAAAGAGGAAGTTCTACTTGGACAGCTCATTCACAAAAACCGCTATTTTGTGGAACAGACGCCCGGGTAGGAGGCTTTCCCAGTTGAAAATCTTAACCTCTTCTTGTCTCAGGTCAGCCGTTATGTGTACTGCATATCCTCGTAAATGGCATTTCTTATCCCCTCTCCTTACACTCATAAAATAAGTTCATTAATTAAAGCTCTATATTGGGTGGTTCTTGGGCCTTACATAGGACGAATATTAGTAAATAAAAAAGTGATTAAGAAATTCTTAATTATGTGAACGGGCCTGTCATATTTCCTTCGATATTGGTTGGTTATTTTTGGTTGTTTTGTTAAGTTGTATATCAACACAACTATGGGTTATTTAATACCGAAATCTAATTACTTTGCATGTAATTTTATGCTTTTAACTAATGTTATATTTTCAGGGTAAACGTATGTTTGTTTTTTTTAGATATATGGTTTGTAGAGGATAAAGTGTATTGCTGGTAATTTTATGATAAAAATGTATTTTTATACTTTAGTGCTGTATTGATTGTCATTTTGATGTAAGAACTTATTACTACTGGTCATTGTTCTTATAAACATATTGCTGGTATTTTTGCCATAAAGTCTGTTTATAATTTCTTAGCGAATCATCAAACAAAAATCAAGACACTATTTTTTCCATAGCTGGGTCCCTAACAGGTGCTACCACTTCGAGTCAGGTTGAACCTAGGAACAACATCAAATAAGAGGTGATTCCACGCTCCTCAAAACCTCCAATCTTTCAATCAAAAGCCTTGCTGCCGGATATTGCTTATCGTCATACTCAGGACTACCTTCGATATTAACATATTTCTGTTTTTTTTTGTTTTTTTTTTTGTTTTTGTTTTTTTTTGTTTCTTTTTGTTTGTTTTAAATTTCGAGAACAATTCAAAATACAAGTTGTTGAGTTAAAATATTGACATTTATCCCTGTTCTTTTCATTCTTTTTAAATTTTAGGTCAGACAAATAATTATTTTGTGTTATCTGAGTTTGTTATTCAACACTACATACCGTATCAGCCATGTTTTCTTTTTCTCTATTTAAAAAAAAAAATACTATTTTTTTCTTTTCTTTTCTTATCTTAAAGAATTTTGGAATTGGCCGCCCCATATTTAGTTGCTATCCTCATGATCTCATATTTCTTTTGGTGAGTGTTATGACAGCTTTGTCCTCCTGCCGTCAGAGATTACAAAGTGATTGCGTATCTGGACTCCATCGTTTTGCAACTGTAAGCCAGTAGCCCTGATCAATACGTTTCCTGTTATTACAAGAAATGTAAACGTCATTTTGCCGATTCGGTTACTGTCGGGCGCAACGTGTTTATTTGACCTATGAATGCAAACAGCGTCTTAGAGGATTCTGCTATTCGAAAACGTTGCGGAGGTAGGAAGTGTCATTTACAGATTACTTCAAGATGGCGGATGTGACATAGAAGCCCGTTACCAAGGGGAACGAGAAACCGAGATTTTTTAACAAAAAAAAAAAAACCCGGAAAATAAGTAAGAAATGTATACGAGGCTAAATTTAAGTATATCACAGAATTAGCTTAAAAGTTTCAATTTAACTGCAGATGTTCGTAGTGCAAACTATGTTTTAAATATTCATCTCTTGCATATTTGTGACCTCATCACGATGTATCTCGCGATTCTGCCCTCCAATATAAAGCATAGAAAGCAGCTGTCAGGGTTCATTTGTTAAACAGGGTAACATTTTAACTTGCCTTGTCGCTTAAAAGCATGGACAACCACATCAGATTTCAATCTTGAAGGACTTACAGTCGTATCAGGTTTGAAACAACGATGTCCGTATGATCATTAGAGTTAAGCAACGTCGAGTCTAGTCTGTACCTATATGGGTGACCTCTTGCGAATACCAGATGCATTAAGCGGGTGGTGTAATAGTTAAGTTAAGCAACGTCGAGCCTGGTCTGTACCTAGATGGGTGACCGCTTCTGACTTCCAGATGAAGTAAGCGGGTGGTGTAATGGATAATAGCTCGAAATTGATAATCGGAGAGCCGAATTCCAATTCCATTTGCGCACAAATATCCTTGGGAAAGGTATGAATGCACCTCTCATTCCAAAGCTGTGGGTTAATTAGTAAGATTTGTATCGCTAAATCTCTACCCTCCCCCAAATTCTAAGTCTTTACAATTTATATTTTCTAGCTTTAAATAAACTTGATAAGTCGTAGAAAACGAATCAATCAATCCTGAATATTTTACTGGCGGGAGAATGCGAGACTTATAAGAAAGGGCGTATCGCTTTGGAGCTATGGAGAGTAAGCTATTCTGGAGAGCCATTTTTCTTTTATGTAACGCAGATCTGCACGATGTAGGCGATCGTGGTTCTCCACCACTTTCTATACTTTGTAGAGCTAAGGGATATTTACCCTCTTATTATTCCAGTACAGTTCCTCTTCTGCTATCGTTTTATACAAAAGATGGGCTACTTACTGTTTCCCCTCTATTTCTCTTGCCTTCAAGATGCCATGTGTGTCTCAAAATCGACAAGTCTTCTCTCCTCATTATCTGTCCCAGATATTTCAATTGTTTATTCTTGATTCTAAGTCTCTTTTTCGTTCGCTTGTCTGTAAAACTGCCACCGTTTATCTTTCCGAGGCCAGATTTCCTTTATATCTCAGGGCGAAGAACACATACTAGAATCCGTTTCCCAGCGCGTTGTTGAAACACAGACTATCGATGACAGTAGAAAATATTCTACTAACTCAGCCACGAAGTTTTCTGATTTCAACGTCGGTATCGAATAATTTAAATTATTCTTTGCTGATCGTTTATGATGATGACTTAGTCGGCACTCGCTCGCATCCGATCGTCGGGATCGTCATCCTTCTTCCTTATTTCCTTCCTCTCCTTTGGTGGCGGTGGCGGAGGTGGCTATGAAGGCCAAGCCTACTCCTAAAGAGTTGTGATCAGGAGTCACAGAAGCGTGAGAGTATGTTGACGATTGGACTAGAAAGTCTGGCCCGACCTCGGATAGTCCTACGCCAGAAAGGTTTCCCAGGATGCAAGATCGATGATGGTCTGTGTCAAAGATGTCTTCAATTAATCCTTGAAGCGTAGTTTTAGGTCAGTTCTTCAAACGGGATTATTAGTGTGTGTCGAGTAGACGATGCTTGGGAGTGATGTTCGTAGATGTAAACCAATTCTTGCACGGAAAGAGTTCTATTTTCTAATTATTTCCCACCCAGTAACCTTTTGTGTCTTAGTGGCTTTAATGCCTTGGGTAAATTCAATATAAAAAAGATATCGAGAATTCGTATTCGACCCTGTGTCATTCCTCGCACACATTGCGCTCTTGTTCTTCCTTATAAAAAGATATGGAAAGTGAGGATAAATATGACATATATAGGTTCCCCTTTTGGGGGGGGGGCTCTTTTTAATGGATATTAGCTCGGAGTAAGAACTCGGAGAGCCGTGTTCGAATTCCAATCGAGTTCGTTAGATTTACTTACGTAAAAATAGCCTTGGCAAAGGTAGGAATCCATCTCTTCTCTCCCCAGTTATGGGTTGAATATCAGGATAGACTGGGTTTTTTAGCATTGTTTGGCAGCCAGTCTACCGCAGAAAAAAATGGCAATATACTGCGGAAAGAATCTGCCTCGTTAGTCATGTATCGAAAGATACTTGATCGTCCAAGCGTGTATCACGTATGGTACTTAACTGACTTGAACCTCACTGTCAACTGAAGACGCGCCTATCATCCCAGTTTAACATCTTTATAGTTGTAAAAAAGAATCTAACTGAATCGGTGTCGGTGAAGCAATATCAACATCAGACGAGATGTTTTGAATGCTCTCCGACTTAATGAGGAATTTAGGCGGAAATATGGTTGCGATAAAAAGCAAGTGAAATTAAGAAAGTGGAATAAGTAAAAATATTTTATCTAATAATTAGCACAAGTACTCGTCGTTGCTTGGAAACTAATGTTGTTTAACACAGCATAGCCCGCAATACAAAAAGTTTATAATGCTACAATTATGTAAAATATTGTCGAACTACGGAAAAAATAACATAATAAGAAATCTTCGTTACAATATACATTAAATGGAAACTTGAAGTGAAGATATAATTATTCATTGAAATGAAAATTATGAAAAGTTTGCTGCATAAACATATATTGTAAATTGTAGGTGAAAAACACCAATACAATAAAAGTGAAAAATTTCACTCATCAAAAATAGCCAACACATATTTCCATAAAATTCTCTAAATACAATATGTCAAAGCACGTGCGATATCCTGCCCTTATCAGCCGCTAACCAGGGGAGGTAAAAGGGTTTCAGTGGCTAAGGCGGTAATGCCACCCCTGGCGCCACCAGCAGTTTTTACCACCGAACCAACACTGCAATGTCTAGCCAAAAGAAAGAAAGAAAGAAAAAAACACCGAGAGAGTTATTTAAGATGATACATAAAGTAGATCAACATTAAAATACCTAAAGAGATAGAACTTATCTACTTAGGTTTCACTTACCGGATCATCAGGATAATATTTATGCTAACTTTTTATTCTTTCTGATGGTCGCTTTATCAATAAAATATCGTTTGGCCCAACCCTCTTTGGTCAGAATTATCCTGATGATCCACTAGGTGAAACCTAGGTCTCCCTTCTTTTTAATATACACACTTTTCTCTCGTTAGAACAACTATAACCTCTTCCTTTTTATATATATATATATATATATATATATATATATATATATATATATATATATATATATATATATATAATGTAAAATATCAATTATGAAAACTTAACTTCGTTAGTCATGTGCGGTGGCAAGACACGTCTGCCACCCACGACAACTGAGCTACAACAGCGCCACACCTCGTGCTATACCTCCTCACTGAGTCAGAAGGGTAGGAGGAGGGAGCTATAGAAATAAGATGCTAACTAGGAATTACGAGTACTTCAAACATTTTAGGTAATAAATTACCCCATTTGATTAACTCATGGTTAAATACAAAAATCGACACTTCTTTTTATATGTATAGATTAATTAAATAACTAATGGAAATAAACACGCATATATGTACTATCTAACTTTGATTTATCTCGCTTACCACTATTTCTTTTTTAGTTTTATATGATATTAAATATTTAAGTTCCCTGAGAATCGGTTTTAGACAGTTTTTGACTTTTCATGAACTACTGCACTGACGTAGATTAACTTTACATAGTCTATAAATCGCAACACATCTGCATGCAATGTTAGATGGCAATCCATCTAGTAGTTTCTGAGTCTATAGTGTATAAGAGACACGGCATTTTATTTGTATAGATAAATTCAAAATAATATTACTGGTGTGTGTAGGCGTGTGTGTGAAGCGGGACGTTCTGAAAAAATAAAAGCTGTATTTCCATTTGCGCATGCGCAATCTGTAGACCTTCACTAACACGGATGCAGCGTTTTAGACAGGCTTGGCTTCCTGAAGAAATTAGGATATGCGTTTGACTTCAGGCGGAAGGCTTCTTCGTTATTTCTGAATCACACTCTTCACTAATTGCCGTCGACTGACTGAGAGACAGCGATAAAAAGAAACTGAAATGCAGGTTAAATAAATACTAGCTGAAAACTGATACATTTTAAAAATTCGTATTGATTAATAGAGGCAAAAGTACAAAATGTCCGATCGAAGAGATGATAAACTAATTCTAGATATATCGACAACCATTCAATTTTCGTTCTGCCTCTCTTGATTGGCTTATAATACTTAACGGTGAAATACTTATTATAAAAATATTTAAGGGTATAAAAAAAAGTATATCCTTGTATTTTTTTTTTTTTGGAAGCTGTGCATAAAACATTTATCGGCTTACTTGGGGTCAGTTGATTATATATATATATATATATATATATATATATATATATATTGCTCTTGGCCTCTGTATTGGGCGAATAATAGTAATATTATATATATATATATATATATATATATATATATATATATATATTAATCAATTCACCTCAAGCACTAAGACTCAAGATTACTGGGAGTGAAAGAGATGGAAAAAAACTTTAGAAGGAACCGGAAACCCAAGCCT
Organism: Acanthosepion pharaonis; assembly: GCA_903632075.3. Lineage (NCBI taxonomy): Eukaryota > Metazoa > Mollusca > Cephalopoda > Sepiida > Sepiidae > Acanthosepion > Acanthosepion pharaonis. The sequence continues at coordinate 575,075 of CAHIKZ030005513.1, read as the reverse complement.
AAACAAGAAACAAACGATAAACATTTACTCCTGTTCAAATGATCGGGGAGGAGTATGAACCGGACCGATGAGGAATCAAAAGAAAGGAGAGACTCATAGTTTATTTGCCAAATGGAAACGGAAGAGTTACTGTATTAATAGATACTGTTAATTTTTCAACTGTAGAGACACATGCTTGACCTGAAAATCTACATTTTTACCTGGGCTCGAAAAAATAACGATATGTTCAACTATCTTTGCCACAAGGCAGGCGAAAACAGATATTTACCAAAATCAGTTTAGGGCTACACCGGGCAAAATGCAGAAAATGGCAGTTAAAAAGTACGTGTTTCGTCAATCTCGCAATTGCTACCTTACTAAGATTTTCTAACGGTGTTGATGCCCTCTGGAAAAGTGAACGAAAAACAATGGGAACCATGGATGAAGCTTTCTTCTGCCCCCAACTCCAACTGCAATAGCTCATGGTCACATGACTGAGTGTCTTGAAAATAAGCGTCCCGATCATGGGAATGGGGCTTCCTAAATATTGTAGACTTGTTAAAGGGATGATTTGATAATATCGGTTTATAGAGCGGCTCCGTTGAGAATAGCCTGAAAAACTATACCACAATTGACCCAAGACTTTTGAATGTAACTTTGTAGACAATACTGTTCGAAAGCCGTCGATGGTTACGCCAAGATTTTCAGCGTTCTGACCTTATTCGACTACCAATCACGCCAGTCTACACGCTCCCTTCCAGAAATTTTGCTAAGCTTAATTGCAGGTACCTGTGTAGTACTTTGCCGCCGGGATTATTCAGCTATCATCACACACGAGTCTGCAGGGAAATACTGGAGTAACAATTATATAGCGAGATAAAACTAAGAGAAACGGAAGGCGTATCAGGGTTTATTATCCAGGACATCATCTTAACAATGTCGACAGATGTGAAAGATTTTGGTTCAAATTTATTTTTAAACATTTCACCCGCTCGGAGTTAGCTTCTCCTCAGCTCCTTAAACCTTCAACAGGGGTCTCTCTCCCCTGGCTGTAAATACTGGCTGACCCTTCGCCTCGATCTCTTTTTTTCCTCAGGCCTTCGGCCTTATAGCACATCGCAGATGTGAGCTCTCACAGATACAGCGTTTCCCAAATTCTGGGAACACGCTAAGAACAATACACGTACGTACGAACACTCACCACAACACACGCACACACACACAATACGCACTCTGTTCATGTAACTGTCCATGTACTTGTAACTTGTACTTGTTCTTAATACATATATTTGTTTACATATATTTATCGGTCTTGTTTGTTTTCTCTGAACTTAATTAAAGTCCAACTTTCTCATGTAGCTGGACCGGCTAGCAGGAAATTTCTACCCACGTGTGTTCTTCTACATACTCATCAGCCAACGGTCCGCTACAACCCCCCAAAAAGGCGATAATGCCACTAGGACGCGTGAGGATTACAGGGAGCGAAAGAGAAGACTTTCGTGATGGGTAGAGAACAATAAAGGAAAGAAGAGAGCGATTGAGGGTTGCATTAAAATCTTTGAATATTGTACGTGGAAGCAAGAAATCGGAGGGGGGGTATTCCACAAGTGAGAAGTGTCGGTAAAGAAACTGAATAGAACTGACGGTTGCATCTAACAGTGACACCTAGTTGACAATCTAGTAGCAAGCATAAATTCATATAGTCGAGGCACTAATAAAAAAGCTCATCAGAACAATTGTCATGAAAATATTTTTAGAAAAGACAGAGGGAAGCAACGCCACGTCGGAGAGAAAGTGACTGGTCGCGATGCCAGATAAAGATCGATGACTTTACAGACGCCTCTTTGAATTATGTCAAGTATCTCGGAATATACAGCAGCAGAATCAGATGAGATGTAACACCAATATTCAATGCCCGAATGAATGATAGAATATAAATATATATGATGGATTCTGGCGAGAAAAAAATTCTGACACGTTACAGTGAACCAACTTTCCTTGTAGTAGATGTAGCAATTGATTCGATATAGTGGCTTCACTTCATGTCAATGGAAAACGTTAGCTCAAAAAATCGCAGCGTTTTGCTCTCCAGGAGTTAATCATCAGCTATGCTAATAGCAGGCCAAAACGTTTTTCGGTAGTGATTAAATGAAATCACTTTTGTTTTGAAGGCGATAAAATCTACAAGCCACTTCTTGCTCCATTTAACCATTAGTTAAAATTCTTTTACCTTGCCAGGTTTACTTTGTCCAGTCTGTCGAACTAGTTACTAATACAGGAATAAACAGTTGTATCATCTGCATAAATAACTATTCTGGAACTGATGACATCTGGAATGTCGTTGACCACGATCAGAAACAGTGTAGCTCCAAGGATAGAGTCCTGGGGGTCATCCGCAGTAGTATGAAATGATTTAGAAGCCTGCCCCTTCAACTCGATTTAAGAACGATTAGATTAAGTCAACTATTCATCCCGTGACACCACATCCCTTGATGTTGCGGAGAAGACCAGTCTGCCAAACCCTGTTGAACGTCTTTGAGATATCTAGAGCCGCAGCCAAGCATCGTCGTTCTTCTCTAAAACTTGATAGATAAATTCATTGATAGCACATCGGCGGTAGACCTTGTCAACTGGAAGCCATATTATTTGTCTGAAAGAAGGTAGCGCGAAATAAGATGCTTAGTCAATTCGATAAATGGAGGGCTTATAGTCTTGCCTGAGTTCTTAAAACAGAAACTCCAGTGGAGGACATCTAACAAACTGGAAAGCGAGACACATTTGTAGTCAAGTTTGGAGAGAACAGGGGCCAGTTCAGGAGAAATTTCCTCACGACGACTACAGGTGGGGGATCCACTTTAGAAAAGATAGCAGAAACTATGGACAGAGTTATGCGCAAGTCACTCAGTAGAGCCTCCGTTCTTGGGTTGGAGTGAGGGGAATCAAGTCGAGTGGGGAATTGGAAGAAAATTTCCGAGCAAAGCACTCTGCTCTATCTGATTAAAGAAAAAAGGCAATGAGGATATGCTTTTTATTCAGTGCACTCTTGCAGAGCCGCCAATAAGTTCTAGCGACAAATTTGTCTCATTCTATCAGCAAATAGTGACTTTGCTCTTGCACTGACAAAGAGACATCTGTTAAAATTGGATCTGTTGCTCTAGTATAACTGGAAGAAGAGATTCGTGTTGCCTATAGCGACTGAACAGACAAAGGACAACAAAAAAGAAGAACTCTGTATTTCTTGGTATTTCCAGGCTGGCACGAAAGCTTCGATACCAGCTTTCACTCAGGAGGAGACCCCAGTGGCACATTTCCCAAGAAGATGATTAAAAACAGCATCCCGAAGGATCATCATGAAGAAAATCACGAAACGAATCCCAATCAATGTTAATTTCGTCCCCAAATCAAATGATGATCATTATGCGTTTTATAATCTTTGACAGTCCAAAAACAACTTACTGAATTTTTGTTAATGGTGTATGGTAAATGTTAGAGCGTACAAAATAGACCATGTAAAAATGCCACCTTATGAAAGTTTCAAGCGCTTTTATTAAAATCTGAAATCTTTTTTTTTCTTTTTTCCAAAAAGTAATTTTTATTATTACACTAAATACAAAGCATCAAATTATGGAGTTAGTAATTAGTGTTGCTGTCTTTGGCCCGAATAATTGCCTCAATATGGTATTGAATGAAACTAACTCCAGATTTTCTCATTTGGAACTTTTCTTTATCTTTCTTCAATTCTCACCTCAATTTTTAAAATATTGGAAAATCAGGACTATGTGCTAACCATCCTTCGAAAATTTGCAAATCTTCATTTTTTGTTGCACGTATTATGTGGCAAGGAGCACCGTTATGCTGAAAAAAATTCCTATTAATCTGTCAGAAGATTAGACCCCAGTAAACTGATATAATATAAATTATTCTTATATTTTTCGTTGTTTACCATACTATAATTTTATCATATCATTCTGCATTTATAATCTTTACTTATTAAAATACATATTTAGTGCACCTCGATGGCGTGTAATGGTTAGCACGCTTGTCTCGCTAGAACTATTACGACTGAGTAGTGAGTTCGATCCTCACTGGGTACCCCATACTTTCGGCCTTATGCCACATCTGAGCTACGCTTGGAAAATCGCTATTAAAATACATATTTGCTTATTTTTTAAGATAAATCGATTGTTCGTTTTTTTAAAAATAACTGTTATTTAGCATCTTTAATTTATTAAGTATTTTTCACTAAGTATTATTATATTAAAAACTCTCAATATCTTGTATTTGTTAAATTACTTATACATTGGCATGAACAATTCTACTCTATTTTACATTTAAGCGTAATATTTCTCTCTTTTTTTAAATTAAGACTTAACTTTCGAAATTGTTGGAAAGCATTACGAGTCATAATGTTTGTTTTGTTTATCATTGTATCATTGATTTCCTTTCCTTATTATTTTTTACTCAAAGATTTTTTTAACGAAATATGCCTATAATTTTATTCTTTTATCCTTTTTCTTATTTATTGACTATAACGTAGCATTTTTGTTTGGAAAAGGACGTATTTTCAAATTTATTGAAAAATCGTTTCGCGTCATAACTTTTTTCTTTATTTTAGAATAGTCAATTTTTAACAAAAAGAGTTCTCGTATATTTGATGATAATTTTATACTTATATTATTTATTCATTTAATGAGTTTGATTATTATCATTTAAAATATATATAATATTTCTTAAAGTGGTACATTTAATGACTGATCACGCCGACATCCAGTGTAAAATATGTGTGGTCATCAGAGCCGTTTTAGCGCACGGTCTCTATGCTAATCTGTGCATGTTAAGTGACTTGTCTGCAGAAGTCCCCTTTTAGGAAATTCTAAAAATAGGAATTACAGTGGAATCTTGGTTCCCGAATTTAATTCGTTCCTGAAGCTCGTTCACAACCCAAAATTTTCGTAAACCGAAACTATTTTTCCAATAGAATTCAATGTAAAATGGATTAATCTGTTTCTGCTCCCAGGATGATTGTTTATTTAAACTTTAACTTTATGCACAGGTTTATACACAAAACTAATGAAAATCATTAAATGTAAGAAATAAATTAATAAACCCAATACTAAACAGATAATATATATACGAACATTTTAATTTTACCGTACTTTAAGAGGGAGAGTTGATGGCGTAAGCGGAAGGGGGAGAAAAGAGATGTTATTGTTTGGAAAAGGAAAAGAAAAACATGATCGTCTCTTTATATATAAGAATAGTATACATCGTTGTTTTTGACATAAGAAACTGAGTAGGAAGAGACAATATCATCATAGAGACAATATGACCAACAATTGCTTTTCTCTTAATTTTTCTTTTTCCTTTACCATTATCATTGCTAGCTTTCATTAGAGCCATGACTGAGGACTAATGAAGAGAAAAAAGGCAAAGTACAATAAAATTAGAAAAGAAAAACACAACACAACACACGAATGTATACAACGCGGCGGTCGACTAAGAAATGGTTCTGTTTGGGTTGACATAAAAGACACTAGAAATGGCGATGGCTTCACTTAAAGAGGCCGCCCACCTATATAAATGGAAGGGCTGGTTTATCTCCCTAGTTCAGTTTATTTGCAGACAATTTCGGCATCATGGAAAAAAAATCAAAGAAATGACCCTGACTCCTGGCGATTAGTCTTCGCACAGACTCGCCGATAAAACTCTCATCTTTTAATATTTGTGACCAAGACAACTGTTAACTTTCTTGTTGGAAACAATACTATCTTTTATTTTTTCTCTGGTTTGATTTAATACTTACATTTCTCATAGACTGAATCAATATTGTCTTGAATGTTTCATTGTAATAGATTTATATTTTTACTTTTGTAAATAAATTATTTTATTGTTATAAAACTCTAGCATTAATAGTATTTCTTTATTCTTCTTTACTCCCCCACTCTCTCTCTCTCACTCTCTCTCTCTCTCACTCTCTCTCTCTCTTATTTTCTTTTACTCGCAACGGTGACAAAATAGGTCTCATCCTAAGCTTTGCTGTTTATTTCAAAACAAAAACAGCAGCTGTCTTAACTAAAACAAATAATTTTCTCATTCAATGTTTATTTCAAAACAACAAAGAAAGTAATTCATATTTCTCTTCAGATATTTTTTATAAAACTGAATTTGCATTTATGTTTGTTTAAAAATCTCGTTTTCTGTTAAGAATTTCATTCGTCGTCCATTTTGAATGAAGAATTTCACTTAATAAAAAATTATAATTATTGTAAGGAGCTATATATTTCGATTTAAACATTAAACATTAAAGCAAATATAAAAAGCAGAAATAACATTAAACATACTGTAGCTGTATTAATGTCAATGAAATGATTATTTGATATATTTATACATTTTATATGAACCCAGGTATAGGGCTATGCATAGAATATTACTGATTGAAATGAGATTCAATCACAACACTGAATACTTGTACGGTAAGCATGTAGTGGTTATTTAAGATCATGAATTCATGATAAAGTACTAATTACCAGGTATTGATAGTTTGTGAATATATGAAGAGATAAGCTTTTTAATTGTGAAAATTGAGAAAAGTATTGAATGCAGTCTTGTAGACCTTTACATGGATGTGGTTAGATCAGTGTCAAACACCCTAGCTAGTATGTCCCTACGCTAGATCTAGGTCTTGCCTTACAGTTTTGTGAATCAGCACATGGTAGATAGTTTAACTTAAAAATGAATATTGTTCGTACAATTAAAAGAAAAGACCTATTCATTATGGAAGCAGACTGTTGGAACATTTAGGTTTATTGTAAGCACACTTATATAACATAGCCCTACATCCTAGTGTAGGACTAAATACTAAATATTTAAGATATATATTTCCAGGTGAATAAACCTTTTAGCAGAGACGAAACGTCATGGTTTGAGTGAAGCACAGAACAAGAAGAGAGATGCAGAGGAGGAGGAGAAAACAGGAAAACCTCCAAAATTAACTTCGTGTCTAAATACAGGTGCAATAATTCTTTCAGATATCGCATACACATCAGCATCTACTCCTGCAATGTCAACCAACAGTACTGTTCCTTCAGATGTAGCATCCACATTTACAACCATCCCTGCTACCAATCATCCAGTGTCAGCAGACATAACATAATTGCTTCTTGCTGATGCTGGTGACATTTTACAAAAGAAAAATATCCAAATCTGTAATAGTAAAGTATTTTGCAAACCAAGAGACATATCCAGCTCTATGGAACATTAATAATACTACCACAATAGATTGCTGGATTAGTAGTGGGCCCGAATCATGTCAGAATCATGATAGCAACCTTTCAAATTCATGCAGAGTTTATTAAACAGCGGGAGTAGAGAATATGAAGACAAGGTATTTATCAAATAATGTGTTCAAACTTGAACTGTAGAATGGCGAGTGTTTAACACGTGGATGACTAATCTATTCATCATCCCAAGATCGTTTGTATATTACCAATTGTCTAAGAAATAATCTCCATTTTTTACATTGGGATTCAATAACCGGAAGCACAGCAATGTTCTTGTAGAACAAGAAAATGGAAAAGAACATCGAAAGTGCATGGCTGCATATTTGATAACGCATAAACAAACTGGAAGTGTAGACTCCTTATTATTCGAGCAACATTGCTCAGAGCAGGAATATCGGCATAAAGTATTGACATGTGTGGTTTTCTGTAATTCGCTTTTTGCCTACAGATGTTTGCAGTTTTGTGAAGAAAATCAGATTATTGGGTGAGCAAAAAAAGACAACTATTTTGACAATGATGCTTTCTTGGAAGAACGTCTCAAAATGTATGGCAATCCTGGAAAAGGGAATCCGTCATATTTATCTGCAAATATTTGTGAAGAATTTATAGAATTAATAGGACAACAGATTCTTTGTACTATTCTTGAAGAAAGAAAAAGATCAAAGTATTATTCAATAAGTATAGATTCCATTCCAGACATCCAAAAAACAGATCAACTGACATTTACTGCCCGATACATTAAAGATTGTGAGCCTGTGGAACGTTTCCTGGTGTTCATCTCCATCTTTTCTCATGGAGTAAAGGATCTAACAGACATTGTTGTGGATTTTCTTAATTTCAAAATTCCGCTATCAAACTGCCGTGGTCAGTCATACGATATTGTCACAAATATGTCTGGACGATATTCTGGATTGCATACAAGGATTCATCAACTCAATGAGGTTTCCATCTATGTTCAATGTACTGGACAAAGCCTGAACTTGGTGGGAGTAAAAACAGTAGAGGGTTGTCTACAGACTGTAATATATTTTGACTTTGTTTAACGTCTGCATTCATTTTTGATGGTTCTGCTCATCGATAGAATGTATTGGCATAATCTCTAGGAAGAGATTTTGTGGTCAAGCATCTGTCACCGCGGACAGCATATTTTGACGCTGTTCATGTTCAGTATGGGGTTTGGGACAAAATGAAACATGCACTATCAGACAAAATAAAACATGCACTGACAATGAACAGCAAATAAATACCAGGCGAGATGTAGGAAGAATGACCAAAAAATATGGAAAACCTGGAAAAAATCTTCACAATTTTTTGGAATGACATGCTAGAAAGATTAAACCAAACTATGAAGATCCTGCAATCAAAGGATGTGAACATCCTTGTTGCTAAGAATCTTCTTGAGTCAATGAAAATCTATCTTCAGGAAAACTAAAGACAAATTTAGCAAATATGAAATTAAAGCCAGAACTAGGTGTCCAGATACAGATAACAGCGATGTTAAAAAAAAGGCAATGAAAAAGAAGTCTTATGATGAATCAGCAAAAAAGGTACTTCTCAGTAAAACCGAAAAGTTCAAGGTACTCCCCACCACACTATTTTGGACACTCTAATCTTTGAACTGAAAAATCGTGCAGAGGTTTATTCACAGATTGGAAATCTGTTTTCTTTCTTCAATTAATTGAAAACCATTGCTTTTGATGCACTAAAGAAAAAGTGTCAACAATTGGCTAATATGTATCACAACGAACTGAATTATGAGGACCTTTTAAATGAATGTGAGCCTCTCAAACACTACATGGCTCTTGATGAAAATTGTGAGACTCTCCTTTCAGTGTACAGAAAAATAACTTCGGACAATTTGAAATTTGTATTCCCGAATGTTATAATTGCACTTAAAGTGTTCATGTACATGATGGTGACCAACTGTACAATAGAACTTTCTTTTTCAAGACTGAAACTCATAAAAATTCTGCTTCGTAACACAATGGGACAGAGCATCGTTTGAATAGGCTTTCACTCATATGCATGCAGAATGACATTCTATTGACTTCCAGCCAATAATAAAGCAATTCACTGAAAAGAAATGCTGCAGATGCGTGTTATAAAAAGTTCATAGTAACTTCATTCTCTGCCATCTAATCTGTGTGGCGTGCTGAGAATTAATGAGTTTTTCAAGACTTGTGTATCAAATGTTTATTATGCTGATTAGTTGCTGCTCTACAGCATGTTTTTAATGTTTTAACACCAGTTTTGTTGAAGTGTCAATAACGTAAGTAATATTTACTAATAGATGGAGGTAGAAGAGACAATTTTATATCTTTCCGAAAATATTAGAATAAAATATGATTGCTAAGCATTAATTGAATATAATGAACCCAACTGGAATTCGAACGCGGCTCTGCGATTCCTCAATCCGTAGTCCATGACACTACAGTGCTTACTCATGTTAATAAAGGGGAACAATTCCTGCTTAGAAATGTGCATATTATCATGGCTTTAGCAGATCTTTCATTGGCCCAATATTTTTGCATGGTCTTTTGTTAGCTTCAAGCTGTTTGAAATGGTTTATCTACATTTACACGGCAGATACTCAACAACTTATATCCCAATTCTGAAGGGCTACAGAAACTACAGATAAAAACATACTGCTAGACATTCTCAACTTCTTAATAAAATAAAGTATTTTTCCCAGAACGTTTGCACGCCCATGTAAGATACGAAAACGACACTATATTGAAGAAAGACTTAAAGGGGGAAACTAAAAAAAAAGCCTCAGATAATGTAGCAAAGGAAAGCGGGAAGAAAGAACAAGTTATTAATTAATTATTTATTAAGGAGACAGGGATTTTTCCTCTTAATTCACTCCAAAATATTAATTCACCCCAAAATAGAAATATCCTTTAAAATTTGTTCAAAAATACATTCATTATTATTTTTTGCCCTATGTCTTCAAAGGAATTCACACAAATAAGAGTCTATCATGCTGTAATGAGTCCCAACTTATTGTTCATTTTAGCGTTCCGCCAGCTATTTTGCTTGCTTGTATGTGAGCTGGTGTTCACAGGATTTAGAGCCAGATGAATATTATTGGGATCATCCTTCAAACATGTATATCTCTTCCAACGATCCGACATAATCGTAGAAACAGCTAAAATACAGCTTCGGATTGTGTCCAATAATGTTGAGCCTGTTCTATCTGATACACAGTACATGGAACATTCTTTTCTTTCACGACATTTGCCTCCAAATACACATTAGTCTGGCATTTAACCCAAACCCTAACCCCAAAATGTATTTAAGATAACAAATAAATTTTGATTTTAAAATCATAATTTCTTGTGGGTGAATTAATATTTGCGATAAGTAACGTTACATTATTTGGGATGACTTAAAAGAGCCGAAGATAGAAAGCACGGTTTCAATAAAAGAAGACATGAAACAATCTGCACTCTATATTAGGTACATCAAAATTAAACAGGTTAAAAGATGTAACTACTTGCGGATTATAGTAAGAGAAATCCGAAGACGCATTGGAGCAGCGAAGTTGGCTTCAAGAAATTTAACAAATTACTAATCATGATTTACTAAGCGTAGATTAGATATGACACAAGACCGGAAGTATTATGCATACAGTGACAATTATACCACAATGGATAAGAAACGTCAAAAACAAAGAAAATTGGTACTGAACTGCTTTATAATATCCAACATTCTATATGGCAGTAAATGCGAGACGATCTCTTCACAGATAAAAAAGAGATTTGAAGCGATAGAACAGAACATTGGTTCTACCGAGGAATGGTATGAATACCATCGACAGACATATTTGACATATTAAGGAAAAGAAGAGCTAAAAATACGAATCTAATTTCTATTCAGAAGAGAGTTAAAATTATGGTAACTATAAGGCGGAAGATGGATATGGAGAAGGCCAGGGAAAGAAGTGGTAACAGCAAGTAATCGACGACGAGTTCGTGATAATAGATGGCCTTGTATTAGCATTGTTATTTTGACTGTATTGCATGTACTGCTTCTTTATGATATGGATGGTAATGGCTTACGTTACCTTGTAAAGGTGAAAGAGGATTAGTAACGAATCAAAATTTACTTCGTGGAATTAAATAAAGAAAGCTGTGGAAAGTCATTATCATCCATATCATAAAGAGACAGTACATGCAATACAGGCAAAATAACAATGCTAATACAACGAATAAAATATATAACAACTCAAATTTATTTACTGTCAACCAAGAAACCCCCCTCTATCCCTCCCTCTCTCTCTCTCTCTCTTTCTCGTTTGCGCAAATATAATTATACTGGGTTCTTTTATTTGCTTTTCTGTCAGTGTTAATTAATCTCATACTGGTCAAATGTCATCGCCGCCACACACGATGTGAAGACAGTCTCTAATCTTATCTCGAAACATTCCTAGCACACACGTACGTAAAGCGAGTTTCCAAATTTATCTTGTAAAAATTATACTTCACATGTATTAAAAGCGACATTGAACCCCACCCATTCTAGCGAAGCAACTATTGTGGTTTATTAGCGTTTAAAGAAATATATGTTAATGATTCCGAATACAAAATAGATTCTCGCCAAGTCAATGTCAACGTATAGAGAGCGAAAGAGAGGAAGAAGCAAGAAAAAGAATTTAAATAACAGACGCTTTGTAAACGCCCCTGCGTTTACACTGAAAAGTAAGCTGAATTTTTTCATCAAGTTAACTGCTTGCTTTCCAAAAGAATCGCACAGTTTTTATCTTATCACAAGTCCGCTCCACGACAGCTTCGTACGCGTGTTGATCAAAGCTAGACTGGAGCCGATGAGTTAATTTTTCTAATAACTACAAGCTTTACCGCCAGAAGACATATACTGTTACCAATTTCACTGATAGCCTCTTATACACGTCATTATCGGCTATACACGTTACACAACCAGCTACCTTATCTAATCGAATCAACGCCTGCCTGACCCCCTGTTTATTTGCATTTTTTATTCGAAATGTTTTAAAGACTCTGGTGCCAAAATCTCGATATGAAATTTTGTCTGCCGTTGATGCTGATATCACAGTGTGTAATTCGCTTCTAGCAATTACGCAAAATAACAGCCTGTGCCTCCTATACCAATGCAAGGGAAAACGTTTATGTAGATTGATCCTGATGTTCATTGGCCAAGATAACCAGCGAATTCTTGTCTCACTGGACATATTGCACATCTCTCGAAATCACTACACCAGAAAATAAAATGTCTCGTTTTTCTTTTAGTTTTTATTTTGTGCCTATCATTCCGCGAATGATTTTGCTAGCGACTCGTACATATAGAAATACGAAATACGTGTTAACAGACAATAATGTAAATAAGGTTTGGAATAACGTAGGTTAAATTAAAAAAAAAAACAAAAAAAAAAAACATAATTTTGGTTGATTATTTAATGTTGAAGAAATAGTCTTACAGGACTAAACTCAGCATGAATTGTTTGGTAGTCATAGGTCTAGTTTACACTAGGGTCAAAAGAGATAGACATAGTTCCAGTTTATATTAGAGTCACAAAAATGTAAACATAATTTCGGTTTTACACTAGAATCAGAAAGATAGACATAGTTTACACTAGATTTAAAAATGTAGTCATAAACCCGGTTTAGACTAGAGACAAAATATAAAGATAGGCCCGTTTGACATTATAGTAAAAAAAAAGTATAGGCATAGTGACGGTTAACACTGAAATCAAAAGGATAAACATAGGCACGGTTTTCTCTAGAGTCAAAAAATTAGATATAGGTCTGGTTTAGTCTCGAGTCAAAAATGAAAGAATAGATCAGTTTTACACTAGAGTAAAAAAAAAAAAAAGACATAGTCCCGTCTTAAATGGAATACAAAAAGCTTCACAGTTCTATTTTCTCGTACTTCTCGCTTGTGGAACTCCTTGTCGTTTGCCTGCTACAATCTTCAAAACTTTAAATGTAAACTCTAGTGCCATCGTCTGTCTTCCTCAATTCTGTTTCTTTATTGTTCTCTTCCTCACTTCTAACTAAAGTCTTCTCATTTTCTTTCACTCCCTGTAAACCCTCTACAATCTAGTGGCATTATCACCCCGTTCGTTTGAAATTATTTTAAAAAAAAAGTCCGCTTTACACGAGTAAAACAAAAAGGTAGAGAGGCCCGATTTACATTAGAATCAAAAAGGTATATATAGTTCGCGTACATACACGAATATCCCACTAGAAGGTAAGTTTTGGAGCGCCTTAATCTTCCGCGGGGGAAGCAACTGGAATATTCTAAACAATGCTGAAAATGTAAATGTAATATAAATTTAAGGCATATGCGTTAAATTATTTGTTCACACCAATTTATGGATATCATATTCACTAAGCATAATGGTCAGTTGCCATGTTAAGAATGAATGGGTCGTGGCTCTGATTACTTACAGTTAGTGTCAACCAACCTTAATCCATTTTCTCTTTTAGACCTTATATCAAAATTGTTGTATTTTTATACGCAATAAATCTTTATTTCTATGTTAAGTTCAATTCATTTTCACTGTTCCAATAACTTGGACCGATTTTAAATGTGAATTAAGTTTAAGAGTCTTTAAGTTGTTTTTTCTTTCAGATTTAACAACTTTGGCAATTTCAACCATGGAAAGATTAACAATCAAACAACGTGTTAAAGTTATCGAAGTCCATTACGAAAATGGACGTTCAAACAGAAATGCTTTTGGCGCACTTCGTGATTTATTTTTTCAACATAATTGACCAACCGATAGTTCAGTTGTAACGTTATTGTGGAGAGGTTCAATTCCTGCGTGTGATGACCAATAGAGATGTCTGGATTTTCGGCCACATTCTCGTACACTGCAGCATTTTTTTCACCTGAACGGCGTAAACGAGCACACAGTGGTGTTTTCACATCTGCCACTGACCCAGTTTGTTAGAATTTACGAACATTTTTCCACTTGAACTTTTGAAACTTAATTGTCATTTAAAAGTTAGCGGAACACCCTTTCGTTTAGAAAATCTTACGGTGATTAGCTGTACTGGTAGTGTGAGTTCGATCCAAACCAATCTCTTGCATTTGTTGCCTTAAGCTAGAGATTATTAAAAAAAATTAAGAGAGTTCGTTTGAATCTCACCTTTGTCGATTTCTTCATGTTATCGTCCTATGGAAGGCGTTCCAGTGCACAACATCTTTGGAAAGCACCTGTAGTGTATAACAAGTGTTGTGAATGAAACTGCGAAGACGGAATTGTTCAGAAGCCGTCGATGGATGTAGTAGGACAAAGTCATAAGCCATCATGACCGAGTGTTTGAATCTAGTAGTTTTTTTCAAACTGCTGAACACGACAATGTATGCGCTGTCTCTCAGAAACTGAATCAAAGGACTACTCAACAGGGTCGCAGTATAAACAACAGCGGGCTCTATGGATGCTGAACAAACACTAATGTACCTGAGCAGGTGTCTGCAACAGGGATTGGATAGCAGGTCTGTTAGACGATTGTTCAAACGAGTAATCGGCCGTTATTCGTATAAAAATATAGGCATTTTATGGGAAAGAAACGTTTAGGCAGCAACTTTTACATAAGAATAGTGTCAGAATATATGAAAATATATTTTTAAGAAGGGTGACTGCACTGATCTTGTACTTTAGATATCTTAACATGTCGTGATATGCAAAGCTTACTAAAAATGAGGATTTCTTTTCATATATTTTTTCTTTTATGTAACGTGTCTCAGCGGTACGAAAGCGATCAAGTATTTCCACAATTTCCTCTCCTTTGTAGCTCTTGATAAATTTTGTCTTTTGTCTCCTAAACCGCGTGCTGCTATTCACTTATGTTCGCGAGGTAGGTTATGAGTTAATCCCTTTCCTTTAATCTGTCCTGTGAATATAAAATTGTCCAAGCCTTCTTTCATCATTATCTGTCCTAGAAATGTCAACTGTCTTTTCCTCATGTTAAGTATAAGTGTCCTTTTTGTTTCCATTTTCTCTAAAACTTTGTTTTTGTTTACATGTTCGATTAATGATGTCAGCTTCGTTCTGTAGAATCACATTTCTTTTGCTTACTTATCTGTGAGGAGACTGTCCAGCATTAACTGCTATATAGGTGGACTGATATTGCATAACAGTTCAGTTGTTTTTTCTTTGTTAGTAACGATTTTTCTTTTTCTTAATACTTTGCTTAACTTTGGGAAGACACTTTCGCTATGCCATTGCGCCTTCGGATTTCAGTGTCTTCTGTAACCAGATATTCAAATTGTTGTACTTTATTTTTTTGATGTTGGTATCTTCAATTTGTAAATTGCCTGTTAGGGTGTTCCATTTGTTAATAACCATGCGTTCTGTCTTCTTGCAATTGATTTTTGTCCATTATTTTCGCTTTCCTTTACTACTTTCTGTAGGAGGTTTTGTAGTTTCCTTTCTGTGTCTGCTATCAACACGGTGTCGTCTGCATATCTTATTGTTATTAAGATTGCTCTTGGCAACAATGAATCCTGGGAGGACTTAGAATTTTCTTATAATCGCCTCATTGTATAGTTTGAATAAGTCCGGTAAGAAGACACATCCTTGTCTTAAACGCCTTTCTATTTTTGTATATATGCATATTTTCTATCCCTAAGTAGTCAGCACGGATTCTGGATTATTCTAATGTCGTTCCCAAATATATCAAGGTTACCTAGCTGTTCCGACAGTTCTTTGTGACATACTTTATCAAACGCTGTTGCATAATCTATAAAACACAGGTACGCACCCTTCTGCATTTACATCGCTCTCTCTGATTTTATTCTGAACATAAATATCGCATTTAATATTGATTCATTTTTTACGGCTTAGCAAACCATTGCAGGTGAATTAAAGCCAGAAAATATTTTTAGGTTGTAAGAATTTTGACGGAGTAAATAATGATTATCTGATACAAGTCTTATTAATTAACCAATAGCTGGGGAATAAGGCATGGATTCATACCTTTCATACCAATTGCGCGTAAGTGAATATAACGAACCCAGCTGAAATTAAAACTCAGCTCTCCGATTAACAATTCGAAGCCATTATCCATTACACCACCCGCGCATCCAAGATTGCAGTACCTGATGTTCCCAAGCAGTCACCCATCTAGGCACTGATCAACCTCGACATTGCTTAATTTCGGTGATATATCGATAATATAACATTTAACCAACAGTTTCAAAGCTATATAGCTGTAAGCCATCATTTCGTTTTGTGCCGATCACATTATTAATAATGTCAAAATGAAGCAGATGACGGATTTTCACATTTTACAAGGTCCCAGAGACACCCAAGGTAGAAGGTTACAGTTTATACGGATATGTGTGAAACATAATGGTTAACCCTCAACTTGAACAGATTAATATTGTGACAATCGTGAAAACATCCTTTTAGGAATCGATTCCATATAGCAGTGATTTGCAGGAAGCTGCTCGAGAGGAATTTCTCGCCAATGGAAAACGAAGAGAATGAAGGTGGTTCGCAAGAATGTGCGTAGGGTCTTAGTCGTGAAGGTTACAACTGGTGGGAGTAAGGAAAGTAATTCGTTCGAGCACTTTCCATGGAAGTAACGATAGGGTCTTGCGATGTTTTATCTGTGAGATAGGGGTTGCAGGGTGCAAAATAATTTGTCACCCACAACGATGTGGAAACACTTTTGGACTCTATTGAAACTGGAAAGTGAGAAATGGGCAGCTTCTACTCAAATATGATAGCAGCAATCCAATTTAGGTCTGATCTCAGCTCCTGTAAAGGTGAAGAATATGACGAGTTGTCAGCTACTGTACAGAGAATCGACCAGTTTTCCTGCGTCTTTAAGTACGAGTTCCATTTGAGGTCTGAGTTGAGTTTGAGTCCCAATAGTCGGTCAAGTTACAGAGCCTTCCCCAGGGAACATCCGTTCATAGAGATTAGGAAAACAACAATAAGTCTGATACAGAAATTCCCAGACGGATAAGGAAAGCGAAATATATCTTCCAGAAACTAAGCAAAGTATTAAAACAGTAATGTTAGAATTAAAGAAAAGTTTGCTGAACTGCTATGTAATATTTAATCTCCTAAATTCCAATGAATGTCGAACAATCTCTTCACTGGTGAAGAGGCGATAACCTGAGCATTAACGAGTAAGTTTAATTTATAAGAACTAAAGTAAACGTACTTACAAGAAGAATGAAACTTTTGAAATAAATTGGGTACTTAATATTTCATTCCTAAAGGTCTTAAAAAATTTAGCGGTACGTATTGAATGCGAAAGAATTAGGGTGAAACACCGAGTAACTAACATGGTTACTTTGTATGAACGCATAACAGAACAGGGATAAAACTTCAGAAATTAAATCTAGAAACATTGTCCGTATCCCGAATTGACATAAAACAAAAAAAAAAATCAAATCTGAAATTAGGATCGTGTCATTTTAAGGAATTGTTGGAACTATTGGTTTACCGATGAATGTAAGCAAGTTATTAATATGATATTCAGATTTTTCTTATTGCTACAAAAATTATTTCAGTTGATACACGTGTTTGAGTACAGCACATTTATTTTTTTTTTCAAATTATGAAGTCATATTAAATAAAATGTATATCGCGCCTGGAATGGAACCTGCATCTCTTTTATACTGCAAAACCACGTTTAGAGACAGGTGTTCGTTGTGACAAACTCTCTACTGCAAAACAAGAATGAATTAATTTTCTTTTTTTTTTTAAAGACATGCACATTTCACGTTGTAAGAGATGGCTATGTTGGCTAAGTTTGTTTCCTTTCAAAAAACCTAAGAAAAGTAATTTAAGCTATTTTTTGGTTTTATTCGGCGTTATTTCGCATTACGAAAAGCGTTATTTTAGTGGGAATACGTGTTTAGGTAGGCGCTTACGTTTTTTTAAAATGATATCATATTAACGAAAAATGTACGTATTGGCAGGGATCGAACCTGCATTGTCTTCATTCTGTGAAACCACCTTTTAGACAGATGGGCTTCGAAGTTTCATTCATGTTGTCTTTTACAACAAAACAAAACAGTTTTATTTTTACAATAATGTTCACCTTGCAAGAGGCCCAAGAGCCACACCAGGTAGAGAGTTAGACATTGAGAGGCACATTTTATGTGGATATGTGGAGAAGATTACGAATAACTACAGATAGTAATGATCCTGGAAGCATCCACTTGGGAGTTGGTTCCACAAAACAGCGGTTTGCTATTTTAAAAAAAATCCCTATCTCTTGCACGGACATTTCTAACGCAGGTAAAATAATATAAGCAACTAATGAATGCTAAATCTCATATTATTTTTTTTTTATTACAATAAAAAATTGTTTAGTGGGTATATGTGTTTTAGTAGTTTTTTTTCTTTTCAAACAATGAAACGTCTACTGGCCTACAGTATCTTTAGATTCACAAAGTTTTATAATTCAACGTTGTCAGCCACAATCAATACAAGTGACTGATCCTCATTTCATATTGTACTTTTAGATAGTCTATACGGATCATTTAATCACTCTAAACTGATTAACAAATAAAAGATATCGATCCTACTTTCTCTCCCGAGACCAATAGAGTGAGGATGAAGAGGATATAGCGACGATATATCCATAGCTTTTTTTAAAATTACTTCATCTCAAGTAAAGCGGAGATGGTACAAGTGCGAAAGGTGTTACAGGGTGTGAAAGTGAAAAAGACTGAGAATATGGATGTCTGACGAAAGGACAAAAGAGGAACAGGATTCAAGAAGACAGAAAATGGCGATTCATGTTGCATTTACATATTTGAAGATTGTATTTATCAGCGTAGCAAATAAACGGAAGGGGAATAACTGACACATCCAGAAGAGGCATGGCACGTGGAACTAAAACAATCTGCCCCGGTGGACAAAATAAAGGGTTAGGTTCGAAATTCCAATCACCTGAAGAAGGCTGTAGCGTACAACGGCCGAAACGTTGTGAATATGGCAATGAAGACGAGAATAACTGTCAGAATAATGGGAAGTGCCAGAAAAGGAACTGTTGGAATAGAAGTTGCGGTTACCGTTAGCTATTTCAACCGTAAAATGGTGGGACCTAGATACCAATCTAGTAGCACGTTTAAATTCATGTATTCCTGGCACTAGGGTAAAAAAATCTCGTCTGAGCAGTTAGCATGGAAATATTTGTATAAAAGATAGAGAGAAGCCACGTCACGTCGGCGAGAAAGTGACTGAAGTCGAGATACTTGGTCAGGATCGATTACCGATCCTTGTTTGGATTTTCTCAAGAATCTCTAGATATACAGCAGGAGCATCAGACCAAACAAGACCAACAGTATTCAAAGCATGGGCGAATGGTAAACGTCACTCACAGGGACCTAACTTTCCTTGCAGTATATGCAGCAAATGATTCAATGTAGTCGTTCCACTTCGTCAGTGGAAAATGTGAGGCCAAGAAGACACAATGTGTTGGAGTCTAACGTCAGCCATGCTGATGGTAGGCAGAAAAGGTTCTCTGTGATGGTTAAATGACTGCAGTTTTGTTTTGGGGGCGTTCAAATTTACAAGCTATCTCTTGTTTCAGTTAACCACTGATTGGAGGTCCTTTTCAAAAGCAGTTGCCAGGTTTGTCGGATTTGCTAATGAGACGGGAGTAAATGGTAGTGTCATCTGCATAAATATCTACTTGGGAAATGATGACATCGGGGAGATTATTGATGAAGATCAATTGGGAATACAATGATCTTAAACAGAAAAGACACATCCTTTTCAAAGAGTTCCAAGAAATAGGACTCAAGATAAACCTTTCCAAAACTCTGATCTGAAATTGGAATGAAAGCATCATAAAAATTCTGAATGTGGAATTAGTAAATACTAAACACTTCAAATACCTCGCTGGATCAGTTAAAACAAATTTAGTATAGGAGATGATGAAATTGAAAATAGATTAGACTGCATTTGATGTACTTTCGCCCAACACCAGAAATTACTGAAAAAAAATCATTAATTTCGAAAATCGAGTTATGTTCTTAAACAATATCTTCAGATCGTGACGTTCATATAGATCGCATGCTTGGTGTCAAAGCCGTTCAGAAATGTTTAAAGTGTTAAATTTATACAACCATCTTCTCAGATCAATGGTTTCAATGGCTTTGAGCACCTGAAACCTGTAACTATTAGGAAGAAAAATACTACTTCGAATGTGATAGACTGGCGCTACAGAATCAGAAATTTCTGAAAATACGTTGCAAATTTTACTATCTTTATATATTAGATTGCCTTTAAACATTTGAAAATACCTGATATTTAAAGTAAATCGAACAAGGCAATTTGTCTAATGAGAAATCATGATAGAATGAGCCGTTGGTTCATGAAGATGTCTCAATGTGTCATTTGGTTGTCGAAACTGCCGAAGAACGAATAAAAACGTGGTTTCATAATTATCTCTGTAGACATGAAAATATTTTTTAAAAAAAGTATCTTGGGGAGTATGTACAAATGCTAACAACAAGCAATGTTTAACGTTCATGCTCACAAAAAACGGTGTGTAAAAAGGACGATTTTTCCCTTGACACCGCTATAATTTTAACTACCTTCACTTCTCAGCAATATTTATTGCATTAAAAAGCGATGATCAGAATTGTAATAGACGTAAACATACGATGAAAGTGAATTTATACATTTTTCTTCTTGAGAATTTATAACAAAAAAATTTAACACTATTTATTTATTTATTAAATTGTTTATTTAAAATAATAAATTAATATTTAATATTTACGACATTCTAAAACTAAGACAAATTTATTGAAACTAATGCAGTGAAATATTTATCATTTATAAAGAAATAAATACGATTTTTTTAAAATTTGTAATCATTTACTAAATTATTAAAATATATGAACCAGCTATAAAAAATTATTTACCATTTTATAAAGTTCGAATTGATTGGTACTTCGCCGATGTTTTGCCAACCACTCTAATATACAATATAATCAATAATTAAATAAATAATCTAAGAAATATGTAAATAGTGTTTATTATTTTTATTGCCAATTCCCAAAAGGAAAGAAAATGTGTAAATTCACATTCATATGTTTAGGTTTTGTTACAATTCTGATCATTGCTTTTTAAAATAATAAGCATTGCTGAGGACTGAAGGCAGTTAAAATAATAGCGGTGTCAAGGGAAACACTTCCTTTTTGACACGCCGTTTTTGCGGACACGAATATTTCTACATTTATTTTGTTAGAGTTTGGAAACTGGAAAAGAGTTGACAGAAAATATTCTTGATGTTTTCTTGTGCTTCTTATTTTTGCTTTCTCGTTGAATAATTTGAGAAATTTGTTATTACTTATCATGATAATGTTATTACTTATCATGATAATGTGATTTAATCACACTGATTGTTTTGATTTTTAAAATGTTGTACATTTTTAAAACATAACGTTATGTTCCCTAATCATATTACAAGATTTCAAACGATGCAAAAATAGTTCCAAAATTATGAATTTTATGTAACGTGTTCCTTCAGGGTGTTGGTGATCATGACTCTTCACATTTTCATGTTCTTTATAGTTCTTAATAAATGTTATCTTTTTTTTTATCTCTCCTAAACCTTGTTCCACAATCCATTTACTCAAGCATGCTAGGTTGCTGCTGAGTATCAATTTTTCAGATCCTCTTTCCTCATTAGATACCATAGAAATCTCAACTGTCTCTTCTCGATGTCAAGTATAATTGTCCTTTTTGTTTCCATTGTCCCTGGTATTTTAAGAATCTTTATGTAAAAGCACATGTCTGTTGCTTCAAGTCAATTTTTCATCTGTTAAGTGATTGTAGTATAAATTTGGAAATAACGAATTATACTTCTTATATAGGTAACTCCACTAATTCGATATACCTAAGATTTTGAAAATGAAAAACTTCCTTGAAGCTTTTATTTATGCTTTTACTGAAATCTAAAGGATTTAAATTTTACTATCCCCATTAAGCAAAATACTCTGTGGTGTATTTTAAACAGAAATTATATTATCGATATTTTCAGTGAAATCGAGAAAATCAGTCATTTTGACACATTTGTAAACAAAACTTAATTCTCTGTTTTAAAAATCATTCAAAAATACAATATATATTTCTGAAACGTTATTTTCAGAACATTAGCAAATTTAACATTAAATTAATCTGATTTGAAGCAAATATTACTTACTTATAGCATAAAATGTTGCATACAAGCCTTTTTTGACCAGGGGTCTTGTTTTTCTGACGTATTAATCGATTTATTTACATACGAATGAGCACCGAACGTGTTCATATATAAATATGGTGGAGTAGACGATGAAGTTTAAATGAGAGCTTTTTCTGTATGTGGGGACAACACTTAAAAAAGGTGATTATTAATGATAATGTTAAGTTTGTACATCCATACTTAGAAATTCTGCACGTATATACGCATACAAAAGTAAATCGAAATTCTTTTAAAAATATTCGAGGTCGTCAGATTGTAATAAGCTGTACAATATATGATTAGTAAATATAGTTCTAATTAAGAATATTTCTTAAGAGTTATCCTATTGAAATTGATTATTCAATTTAAAACTGTAAAAATATGAGAAAAAATCTTGCAAAAATTCATTTTTCATTTTTTTCTTCAAAAAATATTGTCTTTAATATATTCATAAAAGCAATTAAAAGCTTCTTTAACTAAATAATGTCTTAGTTTTATTCCTTTTTTTATTTTTTGGATTCAGAACAAATTTTTTGTAAGACCGGGTCTGATTTTGAAAAAAAAATCGATTTAAATTCTTCAAAGAATTCTGCTTTTAACTAATATAGTCACTAAATTTATCACGTTGAATTTCTCAAGTTTTAATAAAATTAATAAGTGGGGTTAAATACGTGTAACAAAAAATATTTTTACCAAAATTTTCTAATAAAATATTTCAGAAATAATTTTATTCATTTGTGAATAAGTCCTGAAAATTTCATTAAATTCGACAATTAATTGAATTTTGCAAGAATTTACAAATTAAAGTGTCTGTCAACGGAAAAAAAGAGCCTAAAATTTGCGATACGAAAAGTTAGTACAATTGCTGACGCAAGAAAAACATGTATTTTAATAAAGATTTCGAATTTTCTAAAAAGGAGTAAAAACTTTAATTAGGAATTATTGTAAGGATAACATTTCTGACTATACGTACAAGTTATACGTACGTATACTCATAAATGTTATCTTTACAATAATTCATCATATAATTAGACTCCTTGCTTAAAAGTTCCATTTAAGAGTATCTATTGAATAAACTGCAGCAAACCACAGAATGTATTTATTCTCTTCTACGGTAGAGCAAATGGGACAAAGTTCAGAATTGATTTAGTCCCAAATACATGACATCTCCCTTTAAGAAGATTATTTGAGCAACGATGAAGCTTTAGAGAAAATGGAAAAAAAGAAAACTTATACTTAGCATCAGGAAGAGGTAGTTGAAATTTCTGGGGCATATATTAAGGAAAGAGGGTTTGGAAAATCTGATACACACAGGATAGATTAAAGGTTATAAGGACAGAAGAAAACAACGCATAATTTACTTAGTGAGCATGGATGGCGGACGAAAGAAGATAAAACAAAAGGACAAAATTTATTAAGAGCTACAAAGACCAGGGAATTGTGGAGTGCCATGATCGCCTACGTCTTGAAAGGAATACGGCGCGTACAGGAAGAAGACATGATGGTTAAACAATAATGTTTTCTCCTTAAATGCAATATATTTCTAGAGCTTGAAACTAGATACTGGAATGTTTAACAGAGACCGAGATTTTAGAAGTATCCAAATGATTTCAACGCTTGTGAAGATATAAAAATCATACTTACCATCCAACTCTCAGTCTCGGTACAATTAAACGAGAGAAACGAGATAAAAAGCGGCAGCCATCTCCGAGCGTCACTTGTTGTATGTCTAAGTGCACGGGTTAGCGATACATTTCTTTAAAAAACAGGAACCCGCTTTGCTCATCGTTTCAACTCTCCTCTTTCCCCCACGGCGATGGCAAAGCTGCCAACGCTAATGAGCCATTTTAAACCGTTTCAAAACAATACGGGCGCCCTATCAGCTTTCCCCGACCGCTTACTCACTGGGGACCTCAGGCAGGAGACGACCAGCTTCAACGATATAGATAATAACAATTTCAGTGTTGCGCAAACAATATAAGCTTGCCTTTTTCTAACTGCTGGAGAATTGGGCCGGATAAGAATACTAAGTCGCAATTGTGATGGTCCCCTGATTCCAAGTTATGCTTAACAAGTTAATCTCTTAGGGTATTCCAGCACTCTTCATATATATATATATATATATATATATATATATATATATATATATCGGGTGTAACAGCAAAATTGTCCAAATCGTGTAACAACCAAATTTTCCAATTGTTAGATTAAGCTCGGAACCGTTATATCTTAGACATGATTAAAAATATCTTATTGAAATTCTCTGAGGTTTTGATAACACTATTGAACTCTACATTGAGCAATAAGAATGTATTTAGCTCAAAGTAGATAATGCTTCTTACTACTGTGACCTCCTTCTTTTTAAAACTAATTTACCGTTCTCTTGATGGTTCTTGAATGAACATTAAAGGTCGAAGCCAGAGGCTGAATGTTGGTACCATTTACTGAAGGCCCGAATTATTTTTTTCCTTTCACCATTGCTTAGTTGGGCAGGCATGGTGGGGGGAGATACACAAAACGATTATGATCTGTTCTCTTTCTAGCTGATGAACTCAAACGTTTTTTCATTGATTCTTACTAAAAACGGTGTCAAGATGGCTAAGCGTCTTATCTGAAAACCTGAAAAAAGAAACTTAAAAGAAACTTATTTTAGTGACTTTTTAGATATTAAACATTTTGTGTGATGGACAATTATCGCGTGCTGTTACACGATTTGAACAATTTTGCTGTTACACCCGGTATATATATATATATATATATATATATATATATATATATAATCCCTATCAATTACTAATTGATATTATATATATATATATATATATATATAATCCTATCAATTACTAATTGATATTATATATATATATATATATATATATATATATATATATATATAAGAGATCTCAATGTAAGTAACAGAGTAATATAATAATAATAAGAGTCGGCCTGCCGAGATGAATATTTAAATAAATATATTAATAAATTAAATTATAACCGAAATGGATTTTTAAGGATTTTTGTTTTATACATACATGCATATATATATATAGTTTCAAAATGTGCTATAATTATGGGAGAAATTGCTCAATATCAGAGATAGAACGTATGTAAATCTAAATATAAAAGTGAATATTGAATTCAGCACTTAGAGGTGACAGGCTGTTTTCAGTCCTCAGGCCGACGATTGCGTCTAGCATGAACTAGCCTGTCGCCTCTGAGTGTTGACTTCAATGTTCATATATATATATATATATATATATATATATATATATATATATATAGATAGATAGATAGATAGATAGATAGATAGATAGATAGATACGTAATGAATGTCTATGACAAAGTGTAAAAAAAATCGTGTAGCGGATTTCTTCCTTTGGGACTTAATCAGACTATGTTCACTTTGATCTCATTACACATGGACATGAAGGAGAAGGGTAGCTGAAATTTGACATATATATATATACTTCAGAGACCGATGTGACCTCTGTATTAAAGAGAAGATCCTGATAATCAAGTATAATGATCCTGATGAGTTATTTAACCAACACAATGAGATGATCTGGTCCATTAAAATTCTGAGTGTCTAAATTATCAATATTTGAAATAATACCCGATGTCTCTCTATACAAACACTATCAGTTATACTATAACATATATGCAATTGTATATTGGCATATGGGCATTGATATACATAACTACATTTAGAATAGTATTTATAGGTATCCATATGATAATTACAAACATATACATATGTTGTTATATGTATATGTAGATGTTTATATAGGGAAGTAATTATTGGCTTGCATTTAGATGCGAGGATGCTTGTAGCACGGGCGAGCGCGTATGCAGGAATGTGCGTATGTGTGCGGGTGCATATATGTATGTATAAGGGTGTGTATATATGGACATATATGTGTGTATGTGTATACATCTGTATATGTGTATACATTTGTATATGTGTATATATGTGGATACGTGTGTAAATATGTATGTATATATATGTGTGTGTCTATATGAAAGGTTATGTATATATATATATTAGGGGAGGTCGATTTTGGAACTGTAAAAAGAATAACTTGAGGAAAGTCGCAAAATAACGTAAAAAATTACCACAAAAAATATTTTTCTTCAAAACTTCGTATTTATTTAAGGAAGCGAACCTAAAGACAAAATAAATTGCGATTTTTATCATTATATCGGCGTCACCGGAGACATGTGTCGGTTAAATAAAACCGAATCTTAACGAAAAGAAAAGTAGAAAATACGCTTAATAATGGATATTTTTAAGTTTAGTATCTATTATCTTATTAAATTGAATGAAATTACCAAAAATAAAAAATAAAACACACTAAAATATTTAGTTTAAAATACAACTAACTACTTACAAACGCCGTTTTGTTTACTGGATATTTTTCCGTATAAACCGATAGTAATTACTTACTCCTATAAGTTTGTTTTATTTTTGTTTACTGTTTATGCTTTTAAGTAGCACTATTATATTTTTCTTCAAAATAGACTGAACTATTTAAAAAAATACAAATTTTATAATTATTGTAATTTGTTTATATTTTCAAAGTTAATGTTTTATTAAAACGCGCACTTACGAGCTAATCTCGGAAGAAACTTTAGTTTTAGTTAAGTAAACATTACTTTTAAAATTTAATGTATTTCGAACTTTATTTTCAAATTTATTTTGAAAAATATTCATTTGTGTAACTTCTTATAAATACATATATTTTCTTTTTTAGTTTAATAAAAATGGCAGGAAAACGCACTTCAATTTCAAATCGCAGTAAAAATGAAATGAAATTCTCGGGTCCACCTTCGTCATGAGATAAAACAGAACCCCCAATTTATCGACAGATTATTTTGTATAGTTATTTTTAATGAATATTTTCCCCACCTTTCAAGCTTTGTTATTTGTAAATTAATAGTAAAAGATGTAATAGATATTTGGAAGGCTGTTAACCTCCGTTTGCATCTATTAAATGAAATTAGTATTGTGAACAAGGTGCTCCTTGCACCAAAATGAACTTCCATTTGGAGCTCTTTTTAAATATGTAGATGGTACCACAAAAAGCCCTACCACATTGAATGGCTCACTGTGTAAATTATGTGTAAATGATTACCATAATTTACTCCAAATATCATTTTCAGCTGTTGGCAGTCCTCTGGATTCTATTTTTAAAATTGAAAATGCAGATACCCTTAGTTGTGACCAAAGACTCCTTTATGAATATACAGTGGGTATTTCTGGAGGTAAGGTGGACTCTAGATTTGCATCATAGAAAAATGGTCCATTAAACCAAGCAAGGTGGTTAACTTTAGGCATCAGTCTGATGTGTTTATGGACTGGTGGTGCATACCCACGAAATCTTTTAATCAAACTCCACAGTTTAATAAATTTTATTGTGAATGTGTATGTCATTTGCTCGTTCGAAATTAAAAGATATAAGAAGTTCCACAATCAGCAAATGTATATTTTCAATATGTTCCAAAGGATTAGGAGCAACCATATGAAATTCAACAGATCGCTCTGAAAAATATACAATACAATGCTTTCCCCTTACTGCCTGAAAATATCTTATATTCAATGGTCAAATCTGATGAATTGGAAGTGAGGTAAGAAGCTATAAAAAGAATTTTGGCCATTAGGTAAGTAAATATTTATTCATATAAAACTGACTAAATTAGTTATACCGATTTATAGAATCATTTTAAGGAATTTATCCAATTTTACCAAAGTACTACAGAGTCCATTTATTTATTTTTTTTAATAACTCAAATTAATTTTTATATTTTTTCAGGTGTGGGGAGCCAACCAAGAAAAGATCAAAAAGAGTCACAACTATCAATTTTAAAGCTATGAACTGGACACAGTTAATAGATCTCTCATTAAGTGGAGTTTGGGAACCATCACTAACAGAAAAATTTTCTGAAATGAACTTCGGGAATCATTAAATGGTACGAAACTTGACTTGCCAGATTTGCCCTCACATTCTCAAGGCATGGAACGCGCAGTCAAGTTAACAAAAGAAGCTTCCAAGTCTGTGTATGGCTTTGAAGTAAGGCACCAGCACATAATAGCAAAAAATGTGTCAGAAATTGAGACCATCATTTTAGTCTAAGGGCTCATATATAGAGATATTTGACTCTATGTATTAAGCGCTATTAAGCTATTATATATTTCCCATATTTGTTTGTTTGTTGTATTTTCATTCATAATGCAAAAATCAATTTTTTAATGTATTCAACTATTACTGCTTAATTCATGAGGTAAAAAACAGCATTTCAAAGTCGTCACTGGGGGGGGGAGATTTTCAATTTGAATATTATTTATAATTTCTAAATTTTATTTCATTTTTATAAAATAAAATGAGAACATTCCCTGATTTAAATACTGAAATTTTTTGGTTTTCTCATCAATATTTAGGCTAAATCTCGCAAAATCCACGATTTTGCGATATTTAGCCTAAATATTTTTCATTGCATTTTTGTTTACGATCTTTGATGCCAAATACTCAAAAAAACCGTTGAAGTATCAGACCTAATTTTTTGTATCAGTACTTAATAGGTCTATACGCAACTTTCGATACATTATTTTTTTTGATTTTCTCTAAAAAGTGAAAAATCATCTTACCCTAATGTATATGTAGGTGTATCGATACATATGTATTTGTATATGTATACGTGTATATATATATTTATGGATATATGTATGTGGTGTGAATGAATATATGTATAAGACATGGTTGTATGCATATATATGTATATATGTGTGTATGTTTGTATATACATAGATTTAATGTAAAGGCAATAATTTGTTTATTACCGTCGAATCGTATTCATCTTGAAATATTTTCCAATTAGATTAGAAATATTACTCATCTAGAAATAGTTTCAAATTAAATTGATCACTTAGATTTAATTAAGAAATATTATTGCTTAACCATTATTCACAATACTAAAAATATTAAAATTAGTAATTTTTTGTTTTTGAGAATTTAAACACTTAAATCACTATCTAACGTTAACTGTAAAATTTAAAAGAAAATTTAAATATCTATATATATGGATGCTTGCGTAAATAAGTATATGTATATATAAATATATATGTGTGTGTATGCAAGGTTATGCATGTATATGTACGTGTATCGATATATGTGTATATGGTTGTATATATATATTTGTATATGTATACAGGTATATGTGTATATATATTTACGTAAATATATATATGGTGTGTATGAATATATGTATGAGGTATACATATATATATATATATATATATTTGGTTGGATAGATGTTAGGTCTATCTCTGATATTGAGCGCTTTCTAATAAGTACCGCGCATATAATATATAAATAATTATACATATATATATTTATTTATATTAATATACACTTTTCACACACACACACACACACACACACACACACACACACACACACACACACACACACACACACACACACATATATATATATATATATATATATATGTGTGTTTGTGTGATTATACGTTTTACAAAGGAGGATATAAGTCCAGGGAGAGCTCAATGTAGACTACAGAGCAATATAATGATAATAAAAATATAGAGACTTTAATTATCCATTTCGTTTATAATTTTTATTTCGTGTACAGCTTATGGTCATCTCATCAGAACGAAAACCGACTACCAATCTAACGTGTTCGTCCGGTGTAATTTCTCCATTTGCGGAGAAGGTTTTCTTTCTGATGAGATGAAGATCTCGATGTTCACGGAATAAAAATTATAAACCATTATTATCTCATTATAAAAGAACATCTTCGCTTCTGATTTGAATACTTTAAAGGAATTTGTTCAATATCTTGAAGTTTTTGATGCACCTTACAAAAAAGTTACTGTTAATCGAAGCAAGAACAAAGATGAGGACAATAGTCCGAATATAAACAGTGTAAATAACGTCAAATGTGTCTTTTATATTCGACTTTGGTTTTTACCAAAATAAATTGCCAGTAAGGCTTAGAATAGCCCGTAATCCTACAGACCAGAGTGCCCCTCTACCAAATAAATGAAAGTATTAATGTATAAACGACCAATATTTAACTATCATCCAACTAAAAATAAATATTTAGCGATAGAAATATTCGCGACAAATATTGACTTATCCACGAACCAATTAAATGCTTATAGACTCATATATATCAAATATCAATGTATATTCATAAACGAAAAAATAAATACTTAGAGACTCAAGTATAAATTACCAATAATTTACTTATTTCCGAAACAAGTAAATACTTAAATAACTAAACTACCAATATTTAGCTATCTCCGAATATATAGCGTATTGATGCAAATATGAATGACCAATATTTAATTATACTCGACCATGTTTATAGACCCGTATATAAACAACCAATATCTACCTATCCTCAAACCAAGTAAATGCTTATAAACTCAAATATTAACAACCGATATTTATCTATTCTTAAACTAAGTAAAAGCTTGTAGATTCAAATATAAGCAACCAATATTTACTTCTCGCCGAATGAAGTAAATGCTTATAAAGTAAAAAAAAGCAACCAATATTTAACTAGCCTCGAACCAAGAAATGCTTATATACTCAAATGTTAACAACCAATATTTACCCATCCCCGAATCAACTAAAAGTTTATATTCAAATATAAAAAAATCAGTATTTACTTCTAGCTGAACCAAATACATGCTTATCGACTCAAATATAAACAATCAATATTTACCTATCCTCAAACAGATTAAAGTCTTATCAACTCAAACATATTTAAACAATTGACTTTAAATAAAACCACATGCTCAACGCTTTCCTTAGATATCCAATTCATGTAAAAACATTTTAGTTAATAAATAAACTTAAACGTTTTGTATTTTAAAATGGCGAGTTACTTACTTTTCAGTCATCCTGGATGTAGTATATTAAATATATATATATATATATATATATATATATATATATATATATAAAACTGAATACACTTGTAAAAATAGAATACGTGGATTTAACACATCACAAGAAATATTTAAATAAAATTCTCACTTAAAAAATTTTGAAAAACTTAGCGTTGCGTCTTTGCACGTTCCGATATCTTACAACCGTCAATAATAGCAGATATTCAAAAAACATCTTTCGGTCGACATACAGGTATATCGTCTCAAGTTTTTGATTTTATAAGGAAAAAAAAAACACATGCCTGATGATGGATGGAAGACTGTCCGTAAGTACTAGCATTTTAACATCAAATAAACTGAAAAACTACAGACAACAAGTTTTTCTTCAAGGATCAAAACTCGCACTATGGATGAACAGGATTTTAATGCATATATTATGTTTTCTAGCGATGGATGTCGCCAATAATCGCATTGATACTTCTGATTAATTCTATGTGTGATTATTCTTTGTATGTAAATCATATGCTGCCTAATGTTTTATATATATTCTAGTACTTTCTCTTGTACTTAATTCATCTACCTAAGGTACGTAATGACTAAATATATTTGTCATATAATTTTTTGTTGTTGTTTTTTTTTTTGGTGGGGGGGTTAGAGGCACATCAACATCTATGTTATATAATTTGAGTTTCTTATGACATAGGTATTAACAGAACATCATTTCCAAGCATTCCAAGAAATAGGACACAAGATGAACTCCCAAAACATAAACTATGTTTTGGAATGGAACCAGTAACTACACATACCCTAAATCTCTCATAAAAATCAGGGTGTCGATTCCGTAAAAACTAAACACTTGAGCTACTTCGCTATATGAATCACTCATGACAAATTTAGTAAAGGCGATAATGAAATAAGCTGTGCTCAAAGTAATCTCGTCAACACTGTAAATGGCTACAAAACCAAAATATTAACCTGAAGACTCATTTAAGGAATCGAGTCTCCAGGTTAATATTTTGGTTTTATAGCAATTTGCACTACCAGTCTTCCTATCCCCGAGTATTTTATACTATAGTAAATTTGTTATGACTGATTCATATACCGAAGTATTTTAAGTATTTAGTATTTACTAATTCAACACATGGATTTTTATGATAGATTTAGGGTAGGTGCCATCATTACTTTCATTCCTATTCCAGATCATACTTTAACCTCGTCCCACAAGGCGCCAAAACCGTTCACAAATATTTAGAATGTCGGCTCTATACAAACGCTTTCTAATATCAATGGTTTAAAATAGCTTCGGGCAAATGGTTAGGAAGGAAACCCCCATTCAATAATAGAAAGGGGAATAACTCTTACTGCTTTTGAGAAACGTATGTTCCTGAAACTTTATTTCAGGAGAAAGGTTTTATAAATTCCAACCAAAATTGGCACTGGCTACTCGATCAGTGAATTCTTCCTTTTAAGGAAACGGCTAATATTGTCATTAGCATGATAATTCCCAGGTGCAATAATTTTGAGTAATTGGTCTGTCAAGATATGCAGTACGTTACTAACTTGGTAGAGGAAAAATCTGTTCAAATTATGTATGCTATCCGTAGCACTTCGGATAGGAGGGGGCAATACCAACAGAAAACCTGCGACCGTAGAAACTAACTGCTCAAGTCCCACCTTGTTGTGCTAAAACAAATGAAACTTTTGTTTAAATAATGAAGTCATTAATATGCATGGGTTGAACGCGATTAAAAAAGTTACAATTCCGTACCTGACGTCTCCATTGCATAGATCACAACATTGGCTACCTGTCTTGTTGAAGAGTATATATATATTCTTCTTAAAATTAATGGTTAGCCCTTTCTAATGGCCAGAAGATGTAAAGAGTGTTTCATGAAGACAGATCAAAGACAGCAGTAAGTAAATCAGTGTTTTTAGTGAGAATTTATTTATTTTTCTATTGGATCATGTTATTTGAATCATGACAATTATATGTGGAAAATAATATCACCCAAAATGTTCACCAACTCAGAAAGAAAAACATCATTAGACGCTTCAACTTAATTCACATTTAAAATCGGTCCAAGTTATTAGAAGAACCTTTAGTTTTCACTGCGAGTCAGTCAAAAGAGCTGTTTGTATCAACCGCGAATAAAAATAATTATGATTCGCAACTTCGAACTGCAAAAAAAAAAAAAAAGAGTTAGACAAATTTCAAACGATAGAAGATCGTTTGAAAACTTCATGAGATTTATTTCATTTAGTGTTAACTTTTGGTTTCCATTTTGAAATTCGGCCACTTTCTTTCGTTTAAGCATTAAGGGCATTGATACAAATCCTACTTCAGAAAAAAAAAATATGTCGCCAAAATATTAAACAAACGAAAGATAGAAAACGAAAGTTCAGAGGGTTATGGACAAGTGTCGACAGAAGCATACAGAGCAATACACTGCAGTAACATATTACGTTGAAAATAGAGACATGAAATTTGATTCACTGGGAAAATAGCATACGGATAAAGTGTCATATTATTCTAAGTAGAGAATAAAGTGTATTCTTTTGATAAATAATATAAGTAGAAGCAGTAATAACAATAACTATAAGTTTCTGTATCTCATACGCACACGCATATTCAATACGCCATATATATATATATATATATATATATATATATATATATATATATTATTGGTAAATTTATTAAGGTTGAAATCTGAGATATTGCTCCCTATAAAACGAAGAGGGAAGAACAAACCATTATACGGACAATTTAAGAAATGGTTAAGAGTGTAATTGTAAAGTAGTTTCAACTGAGTGATCCACAGTTGCGGCGTGACGAAAACAGTATTTCCAGTTTTTTTTCTGCCTCGTTCCTTTTATCACCACAGTTGGCGGTAGGAATGGATTATATCAACTCTACCATACAGAAATGCGCATATTACTTACCACTAAAAAAAAAAATGAAAAGAAAAGAAATCTAGATGAATAAAAGAGAAAAGATTTAGATCATAAAAAACATCTCTAGTGAAACAATATATAAGAACGACTTTTGCTGGGAAAAGAAAGTAAGAATGTCTTCTCCAAACGGTTTTGTTGTTTTTGAATATGAAATAAATTTGGTCTTTAATTTAGAGGAGTCATTACTATTCCAAGAATTGTTTTGACAATTGATCTAATCCTTTACGTTGATTTTATTTCATTTTCTTTGTTGGCACAATATTTCAGAAGATCCATTCTTCGGCTGCGTAATCCTTAAGCAAAGAGAAAGTTCTTATTTTTACAGAAAGAAAATGGTAGATTGTCTCGTAGGGAACTCAACAAAAGAAAATCAACATAATGAATAGGATCGTCTAAACAACTCTTTGAATAAAATCAATTGGTAATAAAAATCCCTTTAGGACATTGTTATTATTCATTATGATGATATTTCATCATTCTAGGAATAAAGATCTGAAACTTCCACGATATTGTAAATAACATTCACGAAATGAAAAATGCACATTCTTGTCATTAATTTCAACATGGGTCTCAAAGACTTATTGTTGTATGTTATTGTTGTACGTTTTATTCATTTCATTTTCAGTATAAAAAGAGAAAATAAACCCTCTGTCAACTACGAGGTAACTCTCGTTACATCATTTTCATTAGATAATATATATATATATATATATATATATATATATATATAATGGAAAAGAAACATTGTCCACGTATACTGCTTATAAAATATAATATATAAAGAATATAAATATAATATAATAAGTACTCAATTTTTTTTATTTCTCGTGTCCTTGAAAAAGGACACAGGCGTTTCCGAATATTTTGAGTTTTAAAATTTTTCTCATGTTTCTATTTGGTCAAAATCCTACTAACATGCAATTAATATTATTTAAATTAATTTCAGAGGTCTCTTGATTGGGTCTTCATCACAATAGGTAGGGAGGAGTAGATGCAATAGGCAACAGTAAACTACAGAAGAACTCAAAATTAATCAGTGCATTTAAGAATTGCGTTAATATTTAAGCTTACCCTCTAAACGTAATTCTTCTGCCACCATTTTACTTTAAAGACAGTTTGATGTACGTAGGTCCTTACTTTCCGTTGAAACAATTATGTTTATTTCATGGATTTATTTCCAAGTTATTAAACTTGTTATCTTACAAAAATTGTATCGTATAAAATTCGTCGCAAAATTTACGTACAAAAATTGCCGAAAACAATCAGAGTAATGAACACTTAGGACTCAAAAAGTTCAGGAAAGGAATGATTGGTTGAAATCCTATTATGACGACGCATTTCTTTCGTTGAGAAACCTTTTCAAAGACAAATGTAGAAATATATTAAGAAAATAGTTCAATTTACATATGCAGAAAAAATATCGCCAATAAAAAAAACTTACGTATTCAAATTTGAATTAGTGAACATTTAAAAATATTCAAAAATATCTTGGCGTTCAGGAAAGGAAAATATATTATGGAGGTCGCTAAGGGATGTGAATTTCGACGTTGCTAAAACGAAAGTGAATATTTTATTTATGTTTATTATTATTATTATTATTATTATTATTATTATTATTATTATCATCATTTTCTTTGATTTCTGGCGTTTACACATTTTCCGGGTCCCTTGGGGACCCTAGGTTAGAAATGGCGTCATGACAATTTCCACTGACAAAAAAAAAAAAAAAAAAAAAAAAAATTAAATTACATAGATAAAGCCCTTCGTAAGGTGTGGGCTGTACTTGTCAGAACAATTTTTGTATCTCCTTGAGGCATGGACTTCCAGGATCCCTTCAATTAGTCTGCAATTTTTTCCAACCAGTCCTAGGGCTCCAACTACAACAGGGATTGTTGATGTTCCCATATGCCACATTTTCGAGATTTCTATTTCAAAGGTCCTTTGTACTTTGACAACTTTTTTGAATATCTTCAAAGATACATTGCAGTCAGCAGGGACTGCCATATCAATAAGGAGGCACCGTTTTTGTTTGTGGTCTTTAATAACAATATCTGGCCGGTTGGCCTTGATTGTTCTGTCAGTGTGTATTGTGTAGTCCCATAGAATTGTAACAGGTCCTATGTCCGTAACCGGGTCTGGGTGGTGTTCATACCAGTTTCTTTCAGTTTTCTTCCCGTAGAAGTTGCAGATTTTCCAGTGTAGATATTGGCCCACTTATTATTATTATTATTAAAAACATTAAACTAATGATTATCCTCTAAAGTTTTGTTTTTAATTATCATACATAAATATTCTGGCTTGTGATAGGAGGGATATTCTTAAGAAATAATTCATATAAAAAATCAATGGTGACTCTCAAGTAGATGTTTTCCCGATCATTACAATCTTAACCTGTTCATATCTAGTGTTAACCTTTGTCTTCCCCAGATATCCGCATAAATTTTGCATCTTATCTGCAACCTTCTACCTCGAGTGACACCCGGGCCTTATACAGGGTGGGCTTCAGTGTAGAAAAATTGTTAAAAAAAAATAACAAGACGTATATTTGTGTTTGGGTAAGACATTTTCGAGACCTTTTCATCTTGATAGGTTATTTTATCTCTTAACAAGGATAGCACACGCACATACACACACAAACACACGCACACACACACACATATATATATATATATATATATGTATGTATGTATGTATATTTAGGCAGCATATCTTAATTCAAACTTTGAATGACATCATTAGGAAGCGTGTTTTCCCCCTCTACCCCTACTTTTCTCATCTATGGTCGTTTTATGCTGAAACACTGCTTCTAGTAAGAACACCAAAGTTAAGCAACGACGCGCCTGGGCAATACCTAGATGGGTGACTGCTTGGAAATACCAGGTGCTCTAAGCTTGAATGTGCGGGTGGTGTAAGGGATAATGGCTCAGAAATTGTTAATCAGAGAGCCGAGTCCCAATTCCATTTAGGTTCGTTATATTCGCTTGCGCTCAAATATCCCTGGGAAAGGT
This sequence comes from Acanthosepion pharaonis, assembly GCA_903632075.3. Classification (NCBI taxonomy): domain Eukaryota; kingdom Metazoa; phylum Mollusca; class Cephalopoda; order Sepiida; family Sepiidae; genus Acanthosepion; species Acanthosepion pharaonis. The sequence goes on along the minus strand of CAHIKZ030005513.1, from coordinate 537,751 downwards.
ATGCATTCATCTCTTCTCCCCCAGCTATGGATTAATTAGTAAGGCGTATATCACTAAAACCATTATTTAAAAAAAAATTGCGTACAAAATATATAGATTAAATGAGCCTTATCCTCAAAAGCATCTCCGATTCTTTGTTGGAGAATTATTATTTACCACCGTCCAATCTCTCTCTCACAGGCGGGATTTGGCGAGTCTCTTACTGCTCTATCGCTACTTCCATGCAAAGTGCTCGTAGGAACTACATTCCTTGGTTCCGTCAGGTCTTTCACGGCTAGGATCCGATATATCGTATTCCATCGGTGAGAAATAAGTTCCACTCAAACCGCTTCTTCCCACGAATCATGTCTCTTTAGAACAGACTCCCAAGAGAATGTTTCCCCGATAATTACAAGTTTTAACCTGTTCCAGTGTAGAGGTAATCGTCATCTTCCCTTCCTATCCATATAAACTGCCTCTTACTGTAACCCTCTAGCACGTCTTCTACAGGGGGAAACTTACTGCAAAAAAACAAAAAAAAAAACAACTACTTTTCTCAATACGTCCTGTGAATATTATGACGATAGTCATAATGTGTTTCAGAAATTTCCTTATAAATATATCCCAGAATTTCAGTTCTCTTTTCCTGGTTTTAACTATGGCTTTCTTTTTCAGCTATAAAGGTGAATTTGCCGGCCGGTCGTCCGGTTGTATAATTTCCCAAACCGGAACCCTTATACTATGGTATTCATCCTTAGATCCTCTCCTTAGATTTGTCTCTGTTTTCCATATACAAGCTGATGCTACTGAGAAAAGTGCTTGAACTAACACCCTGATGAACAAACGTTAATAATGCCGGAACACGACATGGCATGTCTTATGCCGAACGGAAACTGCAATTCATGTCCGGCTCAGTTGCCTTTGTTTGTGGCTGACACGTTTGCGTTCTTCATTTACATTTGTTTACTTTGATTAGCGAGTTGGACAATGGACGTTGTAAAGGTTCATCACGTTTATAATCTCGTTTCAAACAGACACATGTACGCCTAAGCGGATTTGCTGGCACACGCATTTATTGCTTTATCTGTGTTCTGATCTTTGTAAACTAAACGTAATGAAAAGGGCAAAAGAATAAGAAATAGAGAAGCACGCAGTGTCTTTTACAGATGCGGGGGCAATGCGTTTACTCCAGAGGTTTTCAACCAGGGGGGGAATTCCCACATGGGAGTGGGGATTTCATTATTTCAGGGTGGATGGGTGGCTTTGACTTTTTCACAGGTTTCTCATTGACTGTAATCTTCCGCAGAATAAAATCGATATAAATACCTTGACCTTTTACTGAACTTTTTGCTTATTGAACTCTTCTTCAGTTTGTTTCTTTAATAATTAGTTATGAATTAAAACAAATTACTGTACATGTATTCAAATTAAAAAAAAAAAAAAATCAACATTTTCTTTCTGTTGCTATTAAATTTGTAAAACCTCTCAAGTAAATGTATATATAATAATGTGGAAAAGAAAGAAGGTTTTTCGATAATATTTGGATATTATTTTGAATGCAACTTTTGAGTTGAACAATTTTGGAAAAACAAGATGACATTGTGACTAATAAGAGAATCTGAATTGGATAAAAAGGTCAATAAATTAAATTACCTTATCAGATCCGACGACTAAACAATAGAAAATATTGTTTTATTAATCTACTTATTGTCAAGAGAGATTAACGGATTGTAATTGCATTTTCTTCTTATTCTATCGTTTGATCCCCTGATTATTTGGTAATTATTAAGTTCTATTTTATATATATATATATATATATATATATATATGTGTGTGTGTGTGTGTGTGTCTGTGTGTGTGTTTGTAAAAAATACCTCCTGCTCAATTTTGTTAATTAGGCATTGAACTCTATTACATCATATCCATGAACTTCCCTGACTTTTCCGCTAATCTGATGAATATTCATGAGCACACATATAAAATATGTTTAAAAACTAATAATATTTATGCTCTTGTATATAAATACTTGTCACAAAATAAAGTCCTTACATTTGCCTTGATAAAGGCCTTCACAGGATGAACGCGTCGGCTAAAATAAATTTTCTTTTTTCATATGTGTGTGTGCATATATATATATATATATATATATATATATATATATATATATATATATATATAACGTCATCCACAAACAGACTGTTTCGCTGTCTCACAGCTCATCAGTGTGGCTAGACATCCGTTTGCCTCTAGCCAGGTTCTTGAAATTAATGTAAGATATGTATATTTTTTTTAAATATATATTCAATAGCTCTGTTATTTTATATTGAGAACTGTTTTCTCACACTAGAAAGTATTTATATGTATTTGTATACGATTGATCGCTCCTATACTTACCTATATTTACCCATTTGATTATATATATATATATATATATATATCTGTCTGTATATATATATATATATATATATATATATATATATATATATATATATATATATATATATATATATACCTCTGTGTGTGTGTATATATATATATATATATATATATATATATATATATACCTCTGTGTGTGTGTGTGTGTGTGCGTGTCTGTGTGTGTGTGTGTGTGTGTGTGATAAAATGTGCATTTTCTGCTATCCAAAATTATGATCTTACTCAATCCAGTGGAGTGGGAGGGGATTTTATTAAACCAATATCTTATTAGAAACTCACTCAAAATGTGAATAACTGTGTTGGTGTGCCTGTGTGTGTGCTCGTGCTTGCGTTTACATTATATCACTGAAGCACATGTATGATAATCTCGAATAATACAGACACACACATATATATATATATATATATATATATATACATACATTATATACATACAATACCGCACTCAGACAATTACTCACGGACAGAGAATATCCTCTTTTTTATAATACGCATTATTATTATTATTATTATTATTATTATTATTATTATTATTATTCGTGTCACTCATTATCAAAAGACTACTTCAGTAGTTGAAATCATAGGGAAAAATACCTTCGCAGATAAGTCAGAGCAATTTGGTAAATCAGAAGCAGTCATTTGCAGCCGTCTTTAGTAATAAGAAGGCACCCTTTTACCCAGCTTCTTATATTAGTTCCTTATCGAGTACCGAAGGGAATGTGACAAATTTAATACACAACAACAATAAGCAAAATGTCTGCTCATTCTTTTTGTCTCGTAGTCTGACGAGTATTCAACATTTTTCTTTCATGTACAATTCTTTTTCAGCATCATCAACAAAAAAGAACAGACGAGAAAGAAAAAGAAAAAAAATGCATATCGCCGGTAAGGCTAAGACTTCTTGTCGTCGTTTAACTCGCAACTTACAGAGGAAAGTGAATTTCGCTTCAAGTAATTCAATCGTTTTTATTCTTGTTTCTTCGATTAATTCCTTTCTCGGGTACATTTCTTGTTATGTTTGCGATTAGTTTCATCTCAACTGTGCAACAATCGTTCCCTTGTGAGAAGATACTGACATGACTAATCCAATTAATTCTTTCCCAGTATGTCTATACTGGATAACCCTGGGGTCAGTAGGTAATTGTAAAATGAATGCTGGTACGATGTCTCGTTTTTGGAAGTTGCACAGTAAATTATTTCCTTCTCTTTCGAAGAACAAGAAGAAACAAAACATTTTTAGAACTTCAAAAAGTCAAAGTTTTAACAAAAGGCGAACGGTATGAAACTTTCTGTATTTAGCAAATTACAAGATTAAATAGATCAGGAAAAAACATTAATCGATATTCCGTAATAATTAAATGCATAGAACTTCAGATATTTGCGCTGGAAGACCAAACATTATTAGGAAAATTATCAGTACAATTACAAAATAAATTTGTATATATATATATATTCTATTACTTGTATATACTTGCTTGAACTAGCTAATGCTCTGCGATGGAGCGTTTCGGGGAAAAGGAAAGTCGTGGTTCTCAGGGTACAATCCCTTGGGTTATAAATACTTGGATGAGTATAAACACGGAATTTGTGAATAGCGGCGCTATATCGAGTCTATGTAGTTCCTTCATTGCCACCGAGGTCGGTTGGTACAGTTGGTATGACTCTTGCGTTATATCGAAACGGTTCGGATTCGAATTTCGATAGTGGATGCGCACTGCTGATGAGTCCCAAAATAGGACGGAACGGCCGTCCAGTGCTTTCTGCATTCTGTTGAGGATTCTTCTAGACTCGATAAATTACTATAAGGATTTGCCTAAATCCCCCAAATTCTATTACACACACACACACACGCACACACACACTCACACACACACACACACACACACACACACACACACACACACATATATATATATATATATATATATATATGTATATATGTATATATATATAATAAGTAAGCAGCAAGTATTTATCCAAACAAGTTCTATTAAAAAGAAGTTAATTTTTCTAATTTCCGGATAGGGTGTTTAGTATTGTGCTCGAATTTGTGGATATACTCTACGAAGTAGTATGCAAGTATTTTCGACTTTGCCAGTCAGTATGAAGAACCGAAATGGTGTCTATGTGGTAGTTAGAATTCCTTTGTCTGCATTGTGCTATTCTTTCGGAAGCTGGACCTTTGAAATGGTCTAGCATGACATCACGTGTAACGACTGTTGGGAAACAAGTCTCTCAAAAAGAATGCGATTTATTTCTTTATTAAATTTAATTTTTTATTTTTTATTTTATTCTATTTTTTTATTTTTATAATATTCATAAAATATAAGCATTGGGTGCATTTTTTGTGTTATCTACTAGTATATATATATATATATATATATATATATATATATATATATATATATATATATATTACTTTATTTTCAAATAGTAATATAATATATGAGCGCGTTAATTATATCATATGCACGTCAAGATATCTTCTCTTGTATGAATAATATTTTATTAAAATATGAGGTGTTTATTTTTTATAAAAAATAACTTCTAGTGTTTTAAAAGTTTTCCTTGTATTGGGTTCTGTAGGGTATTTTGACATTATTTACTAATATTTGTCTTATGTTGATAGTTGTACTTTGATTGTTCAGTATGTGCTGGTCGATGCGTGCACGGGTTGCAACAATTTCGACAGGGGACAGGTTAATCTGCGAGAGAGCATGATGTAAATGTGCCCAATGTAACTATTTCATGTTGTTGTTTTTTTATTATGATATATATACATATATATACAGTGTAACCCGGATATAAGAGACCCAGATATAAGAGAAACCCTGATATAAGAGAGATTTTCTTTGGCCCCAAATTAGAGCCTGTGTTGCCTAAACAAAATAGACCAAACCCGGATATAAGAGAAACCCGGATATAAGAGACTTCTTCTCCGGTCCCGACAACTCTCTTATATTCAGGTTACACTGTATATATATATATATATATATATATATATATATATATATATATATATATATATATTTTTTGGCTAACAAGGCCTGCATTGTAGAGACGGTCGATGCCACATTATCACATGAAAATTGTTGGATTAATGAGTTGTTTTTTTTTCCCAACTGTTCACTTGATATTTGCCCAACTTAATGTATATTCTTGGAAAATCTTAGTGCCTTCCAGAATTATACGTCTTCACATATTTCGATCACAAGCAACAGTTTCCCAGGATATTCTATATGGTGGGCTCCAGCAGACTCTTTATAATAGTCCCTGGGCCGCTTTATTTATGCTGATGTCGAGGGCCTTAGAAAATCGTTATAGTACATTTGTTTGGTTATTTTGCTATTGTCAAGTCGAGTGATATGACCTAACCAGCGAAGACTATGCCGATGAAAGGGCGCTTCGATATCGATGAAATTGGCTTTTTCGAGGACCACAAAACCTGCCGTGTGGGTGATCCAATAACTGATCTAAAGCAGTTTGGGAGAATCTATCCAGAGCGTTTACTCACAGGAGTACAGCACGCATTTCTACGAACAAGTATTGTAGACTGTCAACGTTTTGCCATCTTTAGGTCCCCTCTGAAACCAGGCTCGAAAAGCAATAGTTGCTCACACGACCAGATATTTTAATCGTCAAGTGTACAGTATCTTCTTATAGTGATCTCAAGGTATGCGAATCTTTCTACCAGTTTTCTTCAGTTTTTGACTATCCACAAATATTGATGGTTCGATGTAAGCTGAAGGCGGAGTAGGTTACAACATGACTACTGTCTTGTTTAGGCTGATACTAAGACAGAAAACTTTGCAAGAACTGGAAAGTTTATCAATTACAGCCTGCATTTCCTGTTCTGCTTCGGTGACCTTTTCCCAGCCATCTGCACACAGAAGGCAATATCTTGGAATGTCTGAGATTCAGTAGAGAAGCGTCTGATGTTGAAGAGTTTACACCAGTTGTACGATATCGAATATTAAAAAAAAAAATCCCACCATACGTCCATTTATTGAGTATTGCTGTCATATATGATCTGTTACTTCTGCTTAGATATTTGGTGATTCATGATAAACACCAAAGAAGAATCTGCAATGTTATCGGTCCTAATCTAGTATCTCGGCTTCAGTTACTGTTACCCCACCATAATGTAGCTGCCCTGTACCTGTTTTTTATAAATATTTTCATGGTAATTGATCTGATGACTTTCCCTCTATGGTACCTAGACTTTATAAATTTAAGCGTACTATTAGATTGACGACAAGGTTTCATCATTTTACAGTTGAAATGTGAAGATGTAACCGTAAGTTCTATGCTAACAGTTTCTTCTATCGCACTTCTCACTTGTAGAATTCTCTCCCGGCCTCTTGCTTTCTAGTCAAATTTGATTTTCAAAAATTGAAATGCAGTCTTAGTGGTTATCTTCTGTCTTCTTAATTCCTGTTCTTTTGTTGTTCTCTCCAATTAATGATGTTTTATTTTTCTTATATTTTCTCACACTCATTGAAACTTTGCATCCTCTAAACCTTGGTTTTATTGCCTTTCTTGAGGCGAAATGAATAAATAAATACTCTGATTGCAGTCATTAAAGGCATGAAAGAGTATAACAAAAGAATACTTAGAACAGTATAAGTACGACAAGACCACATTGCTTGACACTATTTCCTACCTTGATTGGTTCGAAAGTAAACCACCAACGTTAACTAATATCTTCAAGCGATGATGAAATATTTCGATTATATCTACGAACTGATGAAGGCAGCCTAATCGACTCAAGTTATCTGTTTACAGTGTTTAGGACCTTAGTAATTTCGACTTAAACCCGAAATAGGCTTTGTTGTTCATACGAATTCTGGTTTTGTCGTGCTGTGAAAATCATATCCATAATTTTCCCTATTAGCCCCGAATATACATTATGATTCTGGTAGTGTTATATCGACAATATGAACATTCAGACGAAAGCCACATCTATTATTACACCAATTGGCGAAAGTAAAGCTATACTGCGATAAATGACCTCACAGTTCCCTTATGCTTTTAGCTTTGTATAATTGTACCATGATCGCATCTACCCAGTCCGTTGGAACCTTTCCAGTATTCCAGGTGTTCAGGATGATTCTGTACAGCCAAGTGATTGCCACCATACCGATGGATAAATGCTAAGATGGCTTCCTATCCGGCCGCCTTCCCTGTGTTGATAGATACTTTCACTTCCTCTACGGTAGGAGAGTCGTTCATAGATTTAACATTGAGATTTTGCTGAAGTTGTATAAGACGAGATTGGTCGACTTGGCTATCCATGTTGAGCAAATCCGAAAGCGATCTTTCCATCTCCTACCGGCTTCCACCATGCCAGGAAAGAACATTGCACAGTCTTTTGATCATTACAGATGACGTTCTTGGGCCAGCACTTTATTATTCCTTCCGTCTGCAGCAATATTAAATTGAATGTATTGTATTTGTTAAATTAATTATAGCGGCATGAATAATTCTAATAAACTTATATTTAAGCGTAAAATTTATTTCTCTGTTTTTTTTTTTTTTCGAAAGTGGTCGTAATTTTCGGAATTAGAGGAAAGCGTTTTTTGTAATGTTTTTGTTTAGCTTTGTCTAGTGGCTCATTATCGCCAGGTTCTTTATCTATTATTATCTATATTCAAAGATTATTTTAATAACATCTGGTATGAATTTTATTCCTTTACATATTCTTATCTATTAATTGCAAAGTAACGTAATTTCAATTTTGTTGAAAAAGCGTCCCCAGTTATAACGTTGTTTTGTTTCGTTTTTTTATTACTAGACAATTTGTTTTATTATTTATCTATCATATATATATATATATATATATATATATATATATGAAAGATAAATATATATATATATATATATATATATATATATATATGTATATATATATATGAAAGATAAATATATATATATATATATATATATATGAAAGATAAATATATATATATATATATATATATATATATATATATATATATATATATATATATATAAAAAAAGCTTAAACACTAATATTCCATGGTTATAATTTATTATATTGGAATTGTAAATACGATCCAATTCATCAGACCTACAAATTCAAAAGAAAAAAAGAAAAAAAAGAAAAAATTTAGTGAGAGTGTATGTATGAGAGTGTGGGACGAATGTTAGAGTAAATGAAAGCTATAGAGAGGGGTAACAGACGAGAGAAGAACAGGAAGTTCTAAAAATGAAGGGAGGATTAAAATTTAGCAGAGAGAAGTTTTAAGGAGGAGAGTCAAAAACGCTTTAAGTGAGAGAAATATGAATGTTTTCGGATGTCTAATACATTAAAGATATAACCGGAAAGGATACATTTTGTGGTGACATACCCACACAATAGACGATATAATCTTAAAGATCAGAAGACGAGAGAGGGAGAGGAAAATAAAATAAAAGAAAAAAGGTGGGGGAGAAAGATGGGGCGGAGGGAACTAAAACCGAAGGGCATTTATAAAAGGACCGCTGTGTAATTAAGAAAATCTGACAAGATTAATATCGACTACAGGTTATAAATCAAATAAAAAATATAGATATATGATTGCATATGTATGTGTATATTTACCACTAATATTATCTCTCTCTCTCTCTCTCTCTATATATATATATATATATATATATATATATATATATATATATATATTCTAAGGTAATGGATTTGATTTATCAATCCGACAGATGTTTGTCACTTTGAACTAAAACAAATATATATATATATATATATATATATATATATATATATAAATTAATTGATTTAAAATATGTTTATTCCGCTACACAGTTCTTACCATGTTTCAAAAATGGATGCTAAAAGCCACGAGTTTAATTTTACAATTAAATTAAAGACATTAGTTCCATTTCATCCTCAAACGATTTTTGGAGTAACTTTTAAAATTACTGGCTTTTAAAGACACAGCTAAAATCACGTTTCCATGATTGCAGATAAATATATCTGTATATATACATATATATATTTATGAGTTAAAATGTGTAGTATAAGGACTAGAGCAAGTGTAAATATAAAAGTGGACATTGATGTCATCATCGAGATGGCCTGACGATTGTTTTTAGCATGAAACAGACTGTCGGCTCTTTATTTGACTCCAATGTCTACTTTTATATTTAAATATATACCAGTTGTAACTGGACAATTTTCCAAATCGTGTAACAATAAAATTACCCAATTGTTAGATTTTGTACCGTTGTATCTTAAAAATGATTAAAGATATCTTACTAGATTTCTCCAAGGTTTTTATGACACTATTGGACTCTACATTGAACAATAAGAATGTATTTAGCTCTTAGTTGAAATGATAATCCCTCTTGCTTTTGTGACCTCCTGGTACAGTTTTTATTTCTACTGTCCCTAGTTTTTTAAAACTTATTCAACTTTCGCTTGGTGGTTCGATTTTAACCTGTTCTCTTTCTAGATGAATAACTCAAAGAATTTTTCAGTGATTCTTACGATTCTTACGACAAATGATGTCAAGATTTCTAAAAGACTTACCTAAAAACCTGGAAAAAAAGAAATTAGTTTAGTGTCTCTTTTAGATATTAAACATTTTGTAGGAGGAGCAATTATCTCATGCTGTTACACGATTTGGACAATTTTGCTGCTAAACATGGTATAAATTCTTTTTATCACACGCCGTTATGTTCTGTTCTACCGTAACCCCACGTACATTTAAATTGAGAATCATCCCTGTGTGTATACCTTTAATTAGAGCCGTGTAGTAAGATGTTCTTTCTTCCTTTCTTTTTATGTGCCATGTCCTTTCAGGGCGTAAGATATCATGGCTCCCCACCTCTCACTTTCCTTTGCAGCTCTCAACAAGTTCCTTCCCTGTGCTTCTTTCCCCAGACTACGTTCTGCCATCCACTTGCTTAAGTCCACCAGATATGTCACGCGTTGTTTTCCCTTGTCTCTCTTTCGCTCTTTTTGACCCGTGAGTATCAGATTCTCCAGGCCCTCCTTCCTCGTTACGTTTCCCAGAAACTTGAGCTGCCTCTTCTTGATATTAAGTATAAACTTCTTTCTTGTTTGCAACTTCTCTAAGATCTCATCGTTGCTTACACGTTTGGTCCATGATATCCTTAGCATCCTTCTGTAGAACCACATCTCTTCTTCATCTTTCGCAGCCGTAAAGAAGGAGAGATGTCACGGAACAGTTCAGTATTCTTTTCTTTATTAACAAAGAAAAGAATACTGAACTCTCTCGCAGTTCTCTGCCCAACTTTTGGAATGCGTCATTGGCTATCCCAGTACGCCTACAGATCTCAGTTTCGCACTTACCGTCCTCTGTCAAGACGCTTCTAGGGTATTTAAACTTCCGTGTCTGCTTGATTCTAGTGTTCCCAAGCTTCAGATCGAATTTCGGGCTCATCCTATTACTGACGACCATACACTCCGTTTTCTTGTAGTTTATAGTTAGTCCCTTCTTCCTACTCTCCATCACTACATTCTGTAGGAGATTTTGCAATTTCTTTTTCTGTTTCTGATATTAGTATTGTATCATCTGCGTATCTTATGTTGTTAAGATTGTGGCCGCCAGTGCTAAATCCCGGTAGGGTTTCCAGATCTCTCAGAACTGCCACGCTGTATAGGTTGAACAGGTCCGGTGAGAAGACGCATCCTTGCCTTGTTCACTATGCGCATGCATGCTGTTTCTCTCCATAATAGGATCTTCATTATTCTGATATCTTTCCCGAATATATCAAGGTTGCATAACGCACGAAAAAAAAAAAAAAAAAACGATTTTGAATGAGGTAGTTTTTTCGCATGTTCCGTTCGCTTCAATTTTCGTGAAAAAAAATGCACCCACTTTTATTTGAACTGTATTCAAGTCTCTTCGCTGCCATGCTACGAAAGCTGAGAGATAGGAAAATGATCGAATGCGTAACAGGGTGAATTCTTTTTCCTTAACCTTAAACATCCAGGCGGTAAAAGCAAAAACTTGTTACCCTTGTAGTCAACCATCACACGGTCCAGCCACTCACGGGAAGATTTACAGAAAAATGCAGAGAAAAGATGATAGTAATTGTTTGGAAATTCTTGCACTTTTTCCCACCTTGCAACCCCATAAATCTTTGTTTTCCGTTTCTGTGAAATAATTCTGACGAGTTTATAAACGCTGATATACGATTCACACATTGGTGATATCGTAAATAATTGCATTCGACAAGGGAGATAATGTGAGAGTGTAATGACTCTATTCTAAACAATTGCTGAATCTGGGTCTCTAAGGAGATTTCAATCCACGACAAGGCGCTAACAACTCATGACGACGTTGGCATTAGTCTTCATTTCACTACAGAAACCACAACAACGCGTTTTCACCGGGTGAATTTATAGCTAAATTCTCATTTCAACTGATATTGAATTCTCTGAAGGACGTTCTGCTTTGCATTCTATAATTCTTGCAAGTTAATTCCGAAATTATTCAAATCCTAAATTGCCAAACACGGTCTTCGATTAGAAGTGACACTGGCCACTTGAGATTTTAAATTTTCTAAAATTATTTCTCCAGTTGTCATCGGAGGGTTATATGGAGAGCTAAAAAAAACTTAGTCTACAAGATATGTTCAATTTAATTAATATTTATATATTGTTAGCACTGGTGCTAAGAAATATGATACAAGCATTATTGATAAACTGACAAACTCATAAATTTCTGACATTGACGGCATCATATTCCATCTCCCTTCAGAGCCTGAGCGTTCATAGCTCTCCACAACTTCCTCTAACTTGTAACTCGACAATGTCTTCTTAATAAGTTGTTTTCTTCTACTCATACTTCCTTCAATATGTTTTCCATACTGTCCTTCTATAATAATTAATATACCCTAAGAATTTCGACCATGATTTCCTGATTTTCAGTTTGATCATCTTTAAAGTTCACGTTTTATTTCGCTGCCTTGGGTAAACCGCCACCCAAGAGGATGCTTCCCTAATCACCGCAATCGTAACCTGTTCAATCTAGGTTTAACTGTTATCTTCCACAGATATTCGCTCAGGATGTACCTATTACTCTCTAACCATCTACCTTTAATAGCCCTCCGGCCTTGTACAGGATGAAAATCATTGTAATTTTTTTTTAAGAGACTTCGTCGTTTCTCGCTTGTTCTGTCTGCAGTATTGCTAGCATGCCCCTGTAGATGTTGGTATCTGTTGCTTCGGGTTTATTCATCTGTGAGGAGAGTACCCAACATTTGTTGCCATACAGGACGATCGATATGTCAGAGCAGTTCAGTTTTCTTTTTCTAACGAAATATTCCTATATCTTATTACTTTGCTTATTTTCTGAAAGAACTCTTTTATTATTCCGATGCACCTTCGGTTCTCTGCGTCGCACTTTCGATCGTCGGTTATTACACTGCCAAGATATTTAAATTTATGTACCTGTTTGACCTCGATGTCTCCAATTCAAATGCAGCACCTTTGGATGCCTCTCTTGCTCACAACCATATATTCTATCTTATTATAATTAACGGTTTTCTTGATTTTTTCTACCTTCCCTAGGAATGTTTGACTGATAACCATATCACATTGAAACTCTAGTACGATCACTGAAATTAAGCAACGGAGAATTTGGCCAATAACTAAATGGGTGACCACTTGGGAATACCAGTTACTACAAGCTTGGGTGTGCCGGTTGTGTAATCGATAACGGCTCGGTATTGGAAATCGGAAAGCCGAATTCAAATTTCAGTTGGGTTCATTACATTGACTTATGTGAAAATATCTTTGTGAAAAAGGTATGGATCCACCTAATCTACCCCCAGGTATGGGTGAATTAGTAGGACTTGTATCAGTAAATCATTAAGATCTAAAACAATATAATATAAAAATATGTTATGGCTTTAAATAACCTGCAAAAGTTTGATGGACCATAAAAATCAAATCATTTAATCAATCTAATTTGTGTATTTTTTCTTATGACTCCCTTTCAGTGTCATTTATATATTTAAAATAGTTGGGCACTTCGACGTGTTGTAATGGTTAGCAAGCTTGCTTCGCTAGATCTATTACGACTGAAAAGTGAGTTCGGTCTCCAGTGGATGCTCCACACTTTCGGCCTTGTGCCACATTTAAGCTACGCTTAGAAAATCATTTGCGCACCTCGACGTGGTGTTATGGTTAAGAAAGATTGACTTACTAGATCAATTACGACTAAGTAGTAAGTTCGATCCTCACTGGGTGCCCCATACTTACGGCGTTGTGCCACATCTAAGTCGCGCTGAGATAATCGCTATATTTAAAAAGAGTAGATAATTTCGCCTATCGTCCGATTCACATGCTTTCCCGGATTTTTGAACCGGACTAGAAGTTTATCCCTTGTTTCCTGTTTAAGATTGAGTTTCCGGTACCTTCTAAAATCTACTTTTATTCTGTACTTCCGATGTCGCCGCCTAAACTTTTAAACTTTATTTTTTGTTTATTTTTATTTTTTTCCTCAATGGAAGTAGATATGTTCCCCTCTCATCTGGTTCACATTCCTCCCCGGATTTTTCAACAAGACTAGAGGTGTCTCACTTGTTTCCTGTTTAGGATCGGACTTCTGGTTCATTCTGATGTCTTCTCATTCTCTCAGTGCCATTAGCCGCTTGCGGCATAGTGGCATTATCGTCTTCATTGGGGTGAATTGAATTAGAAAAATGTTCTTATGTTGTTAAGATTATTGACACCCATAGTAAATTCTGTACTTTTCGTAGGGTTATTTCACTGTAACAGTTTAAATAAATACGTTAAATAAACTCATCGATGGCTTAGCGCTTGTTCGGTAATTGTCTCCTGGCATAACCTCATTCTAAAAATGAATATAAATCCATTTATCTTAGATTATATTCTAATCCGAGTTATCCCAAAATCTGAAGTTTACTAGAATGTCATGTTGGTAGGGAAAGTGGCCAAGTTGTTAGAAAGTTCGCTTTCTGACAATGACACCCTGGTTCAGATCTCATTATGGTTGATATGTCAGGAAGATGAATTCTTGTAATTATCAGTCCTGGGGTGGGCTCAAGCTTTCTGAGTGAAATTGGATTGGCAGAACTTTGGTGATTCTGCTGTTTTCTATGCATTTTTTATTTATTATGCATCTTGTACAGTTAATTATATGAAAAGTATGTTTATTTATTAATTGGAAATACAACAAAATAAAAATTTGTATGTGTATGAGTATTTGTTCCCCCCCCCACACACACACAGACAGTATGTTACTTGGGGAAAATAGGAGCAAAGAGGTTATTAAAAATAGAACCAAGTGTGAAAGAAATCCTAAGAAGGCTGGTCAATTTTTGTCAGTGGCCACCACCCCCTGTCCTGTATAGGGCAGGAGGTGGTGGCCAATGGAAGACTTTTATTAACTACATAAGTTTTTCTGCTTTTTTTTAATGCTAACAATTTATTCTTTCGAACTTCTCCTTTGCCTGATTATCTCCTGGCTTCTTCAAAGTTTAAATTCATCTTCTGATTTAATTTCTGCTTCTTTTATTGCTCTCCCTCTCTCTCACCTGTTCTCCACCCCCATTATTAGTAAGATTTGCGTGAGTAAAACATTATTATCCCCCTCTTACTTCCCCCAAATTCTTAGATTCTAAAAATATTTTCTGGTTTTAAATAAACTGCAAAGGTTTGATAGGCCATAAAAACGAATCAAACATTACTTGCACAATAAATAGAAATAATAATAAATAAAAATTTGTTTTTATCTTCAGTCTTCTTAATTCCTGTTCTTTTCCTCTTCACTCCCCCACCTCTTTTCTCAGCTAAGGATTAATTAGTAAAACTTGTATCATTAAACAAATTAATATAAAAGAAATAATAATTCTTAAAATCTAAAATCTAAATCTGGCTCTAACCGGCAAAGAGTTGATAAACCGTAGAAAACGAAACAACGTTTTTCTCTTCTTGTGTGTGTTTTTGTCGCATTCTCTCACACGCGAGTAAACTGTTGAGTTTTAGTGGCTTTATTGCCTTGCATGGGATGAAATGATAAAAAAGAAAAGAAAGAGCGAGTATTCAGAAGAAATAGCAGACATTTAGATTAAGTGTCATTATGTATTCTTTCAGAAGAATATCGAATTAGAAAAAATCAAAGATCAAAACGATTACTGAATCATTATATTTACGGAGAACGGCAAAACAGAAGAAATAGGTATCAAAGTAAGCAATCATTCTTTCAAACATGACGTGAGATTTTTTAATTTCCACTAAATCTTCATATCTAATTTTGTAAAAACATATATATATATATATATATATATATATATATATATATATATATATATATATATATATATACACATATATATATATATATAATATATATATATATATATATATATATACACACAAACACACACACATATATATATATATATATATATATATATATATATATATATATATATATATATATATATATATATATATATATGCGTGATGCGTGTTTCATTAATAATTCAATTTAAAATTGTTTCTTTTAATTATAGCGTTTTATTTTCGGAGGTGATGAACGCAGAGAATAGGTGTTGTTAAGCGGTTTGATGGTTTTCCTTCTAGGCTATGTTGCTGAAAGAAACGGTGTGAGTAAAGAAAGTCCTGATCATTCTTGTCACTTGATCCTGGATCAATCGTCAGCAAACTGATTGAGTAACTAGGAAATTAACCTGACTCTGCCGATAGATGAAATTCTATCACTTAGATAAATTAGCTAATGTCACCAACCGATGATATCGAGTTTGTAAGCTGATATTTCAATTTTCATGTCTTAATTCCTTCTTTATATTTGATCTGTCTTTATTTGTTTACCATTTAGCTTCTTTCTTTTATTTAACTAATGCATTTTGTACGCATTCCCTTTTGTTCACAACTAAATTAATATCTGCTTGATTAGCATTGTCTTTCTTTGTTCGCGGTATTTTCCTTCTGCGTTGCTTTATAATTTAAAAAGGAAGGGGATACGATTATTGTGAATCAGAAAATTTATAATAATGTGTAGAGAGGAGATATTTAATCAGAGAACTTGTGAAAGGAATCACTGCTCAGAAAAGGAAAGGATCATTCAGTTAGCAGTTTTAATCACCCACAGTGTATAATCGCCCTTGGAGACGAATTATGAAAATAGAGACTTCTGTAGAAGAAAGAAACACATCTGCCCCCACCCCGTGAACCTTTTGCTATAAATCTTTGAAATTTCTAACATCGTTTTCACTTCATCTAATAGAACAGGATTACCAAGCTATAAAATAAAAAAAAATCAAACTGCGTACGTGCTTAAGATACGACTGTTTTCATGTCGTATGCGACATCGATAGTATGAGCTGGAAACTATGTATAAGAACCTTATATGGATGTGTGTGTGTAGCGTAATGGTTATTGGTGCAGAAAGTGAGATTGAAGATCAAGTTCAAATTCCACCTGAGGTCATTGCGTTAGCTATCGCACAAACACCCTTGCAAAGGTAGAAATCCCTATATCCCCCTCTAGCTAGGGTTTAATAGTAGGATAGACTGAGATTTCTAATTTGGGTTGGTAGCCATTCTAAGAGAAAAACACTGAAAACTGTAAGTCTATCTATTCCATTTCGTAAAACAATACTGGCTACTGAAGCTGCTCTATTGTTAAATAATAGTTTCAGACTATTATTTTTTTAATGGCAGTGTATTTGGCTCAGATCTTTTGAGGCTAACCTTGGACAAAATAGGGATCATGATTTTGATTGGCTTAGCCGAACGTGGGAATGTTAGACTTAGAAATTATTTTCGAGGAGTTAAACATTACACGTCATACACATTAGACGTGGTAATTTTGTGTGTCGGGGAACTTGCTCCCCAGTGGGACCGATAGAGCGACCCTACTGGCTAGTTAAAAATGTAGACGTCGATGTGTTAATAAAATAGATGAGTTCAAATTCCCTTTGTTGATGTCTCATTATACCTTTGAACCCAAAGAACAACTAGCGATCACCCGGCCGAGAGACTAAAGAGATGAAGACGATTTTATTATGATCGCCTCCGTCAACCAAAAGTCCTCCCCAAAAGAGGGGGTATACAACATATATGTTTATTTGGTGCGCAGTGACCAGCTCCTCCCAAAAAGGAAGGGCGCAAATGAAGCAGTGTTGAAACACAATGTAGAAAATGTTTGGGTAAGATTTTAGGCAGAGGGTTCAAAAAAGAAGAAAATGGAAAGAAAAGAGTGAATATGAAAAACAAAATTAGTCTAGACATATTAAGCAGTCTGTAAGTACGATAATATTATTTTGTTCTACTGCCACACACACACAAACACACACAAACACACACACATACAGATCTAAGCGACTAACCAAAATAGGAAGTAAAAACATGTGGAAAAGGCATTTTTAGGGTGAGACAATAGGAAAAAAATGACAAGCAGGGAAAAGAAAGAAGGAAAGAACAATGTACACCCACACTCACGCATACACACTCATCTGACAATGTCAATTTTCATGAAACATTTTAGTATGAGACTGATTTTTTTTTTTTGACAAAAGCTTAGGACATACGCGGAAATTTAATGTTTAATTTTGATTTGCAAGCTTTAAATGTCTTCTCTAAGATCATGTTTGACATGATTTCATGCTGGATATGCTGCAGTCGTAATGTTTATTTTGTTGTGGAAAAAATCTGGCCACGAAAGTTTCACTGATAAGAAAAATTGTTTTTCTTGAAGAAGTAAATTTGACCAGTTTTGGTGATTGGCCACGTGGAGGCCTGAATTTGTGTACATAAACACAATGGACTTTTCTTTTTTTTTTTTTGTTGTTTTTTTTTAAAGACTGACGGCATTTTGTGATAGGGCATTCCCTCTGTGGACTGTTAATGAGATGAAAGTTTGCGTGACTATGGTTTTGCGTGCATTCCAATGTTTTAAGTTTAGAATTATTTTGTTAATTGTAATTAACTGACAAATCAGTTTTTTTTTTCATTTTTGTAACAGAATGGAATCTTTTTATTTTTATTTTAAGAGCCGTGTGTTTGTTCTTTTGCCTCCATTGGTTGAAGAATTAAGTTATTAATTGTTGAATTTTGAGAATTAATTTTTTGTGGAAAAAGTAAGTTAGCTAACTGTCGTGGGAATAACTGTTGTTAGAAATGGTCACACCTAGCTATGTTTTAGGGACCCGATGATTTGTGGGGAGTAGAATGGAGGCCTGCGCGCCATGAAGTATTTATATCGAATAAATATACACTAAAATACTCCCGGAGCCAAGTTTTGGAGCCCTCGATGACCCAGTAGAATTGGTCAGGTGGTTTGTGAGATACTTAGCAGCGATAGAGGCTAAGGTAAGTAACCACGGTAGAGCAAGTAATGGATTAGTTAGGGGGTGATGAGCGGTTGTGTTCTCTACCCTGTTCGGGGCAGCCAGGCGCAGAAGGAAATAGATATGGTGCAAGCTGAGTTCTGGACACACAGAGGCAGATGAGCAATAACAGTAACGATGAGAAATTAATGGTGGTAAAAATTGTGAAGATTTGTTCAAGTCAATCTGGTAATATGCAAGAAAAGAATTAATTGGTTGTTTGAATAAATAGGTTGATAATGAACCATGTGTGTTGTGCCACTGTGGGTGGGAGAGGAGTGTAGATCATAGTATATTTAACATGTAAAAATTGGGTGGCAAGGACGTGGCTTAATTATGAAATTGTTTAATTCTGTGGCGTGGGACTTTTGGAATGTATTTGTTTTGGCCCAGTATATTTGTTTTTCAATGAATTGTATGTAAATTCCGTGTAGAGGCAAGGAATTTTGTTCTCCCTAGGAACATTGGAATGCAGAGGTAGTACCAGCTGACTGGGGCAAAGATATCGGAGAGGTCAAAGTTCACAGTTGGAGTGACTTGTATCCAAACTCTCATCTGAAGGGTTGGCGTTGGGTTACGGAAGGTACTAACCAAGAATGGACAATGGGTTCTCCGGTATTGTTTTTGTGGGAAAAATGTTTGGGAAGCATTGTTTATGTTAATTCTTTTTCAGGAATTGTATATGTGCATGCTGGAGTAGTCATGTGACTAAGGCTCAATGACAAAGGTTGTAAGGAGCACACCTCGCATGCAGGAAATTACAGAGGGTATTTTAGTGTAAATAGTTGAAATAACATTCATAAATGAATCTTTTTTGATGGTTGGGTAAAGAGTGTTACATATAATATAGTAGAAATAAAATTCATAAATGAGTTTTTTTTTATGGTTAGGTAAGGAATGTTAAATAATAGTTTCAGTTTAAGTGGCAGTGTATTTGGCTCAGACTTTCTGAGGCTGAACTTGAGGTCAGCTGATAGTAAAAAGAACGATCTCGATTTTGATTGGCTTAGCTGAACGAGAGAATGTTAGAAAGTGTTTTCGAGGATTTAAGACACATTAGACATGGTTATTTCGTGCCTCGGGAAACTTGCTCCCCAGTGGGGCTGATAGAGCTACTCGACTGGTTTGTTAAAAATGTACACGGCCACGTGTTAATAAAATAGATAAGCACAAATTACCTATTGTTGATACATCATTTTGCCTTCGAACTAAAATAAATCCGGCCGAGAGAGAAAAGAGAGGAATACAACTTTATTAAGATCGCCTCTTTCAACCAAAAGGCCCCTCACTAGAAGAGTTGTGTAGACAACACGATCTCTATTTCCATGGTATGAATTCTGATAAGGTACATTTCTTTAGTCTCACCACTCCTGACCATTACAACTGGAACCCACTATGCCACGTGTACATGTGCGAATCATCCTTATTCCGTTCGCATTCCAATGGTTAGAAATAAATCTCATTTGAAGATTCTTCCCCAAAATTCTACTTTGTAGAAAAGATTCACAACTATTTTCCCAATCACTACAATCTTGATCTCGTTAAGTCTAGAGTTAACCGTTACCTTTCTAGCATAATGTCATAAAATTTAATTCTAACTTTTTCTTACGCTCATAAAACACCACACACTAACCATCTATCTTGAGTGACCCTTGAGCCTTATATTGTGTGAACATTAGCATATATAAAGAAACCACGGAACTAACAACAAGCATGGTAAGGCTTTGGCACTATATTCGCCGGAAAACTCTGCATGGTTAAAATCCACACATACACATACAAAAATCATATATATATATATATATATATATATATATATATATATATATATATATATATATATATATATATATACGATGCGATGAGAACGAAAGTAATATATACATTCCAACGTTCACAGCGTTAATCCAAAAAGCGGGCTCGATGCCGATAGTAGAACGATAATTATTTATTTATTATAATTTTATCATATAGACAAAACCATTTTACTTACTACAAAGATGCAACTTCGTTTCAGTGCATTTCAACTGCACTTCGACGGGTGAGAATCGAAAATGGTTATGAACAATCCTTTTTGTAGGCAAGCCGTATGTGAAACGTAACTTCCTTTTTTCCATATATATATATAGGTAAAAAAAATCCGTGGGTAAGTAATCAGAGTAGATCCTATTAATATAAAATATTAAAACTGATCCACAAAAGATACCTCAATATAATTTTTAGTATACAGCATATAAATGAATTACAATTAATAAGATCCCAAAACTTTACCTCATACAGATGATCATTTCGTCTATGGGAACGTAGTTTTTCCCTGGATTTATCAATGCAAATGCATTTACTAAAACATCCCACCTTTCTTCACAGGAAATATGAAAATCAAAGGAAAGAAAGAAGAAACTACTTTCCCATGGACGAAATGATCATCTGTACGAGGTAAATTGCTTGGATCTCATATATATATATATATATATATATATATATATATATATATATATATATATATATATATATGCATTGAAAATATGGATTACCTCCGTCAGTATAATTAAATAACGTGCTAAAATAACGTAGCAAAATCTTTATAAATTTAAGGCTTCGATATTTATCTAAGGAAATTAAATAATGGGGAGATCGTTTCATTATTTAGATTCTATGATATTTTCGTTTCAATGGTTATGTAGATGTCATCTTCATATAATATGGTGTTAGTGTTTATATATATATATATATATATATATATATATATATATATATATGCCTATGGTTAACCATTATCCTCCTCATATACCCGCATAAACTGTGCCTTTTACTCTGTAACTCTCTACCACTAGTGGCACTTGGGCCTGTATAAAGTGAACTTCATTGTAACAAAAAATGATTTTAATCCAACATTGAATATTTCTTATTGCTATAAACTTTTTTTTATTGGTACGCGTGCTTGGGATTTGTTCTAATTTTTTTGCTTATTTTATTATTATTATTTTTTTTAAGCAGTAAAATTAATAACAACAGGCTAGATCGAGAAGTTCAAAATGAAATTATGCCTCCCGGAAAGGATCGAACATATATCCGTCTTTTCGTTGTATATATATTTTCCTGAAGCATTGATACAGGAGAAACGGAGTACTGTGCATCAAATAATCTCCGAACAAGTTGAACATCTCTGGAATAATGCCAAACGTATTTAAGCGTGACTTTTCAGGGAAAGATATAGATTTATTAATCACCAGTATCATAACTGTCGCTGAACTCCAGGAGAGCAACACTTTACGCCTTCTTCGCCTCACATTTTCCACTGACATAAAGAGGAGTAACTATATTGAATAATTTGTTGCATCCACTGCAAGGAAAGTCGGTTCACTGTGTCGTGCTAGAATAATTTTCTCGTCAGAATCCATCTTGCACATTTATCAATCTACTGTTCGTCCGTGCATTGAACACTGTTGCCATATCTGGTCCAGTATTCCTACTATAT
Organism: Acanthosepion pharaonis; assembly: GCA_903632075.3. Classification (NCBI taxonomy): domain Eukaryota; kingdom Metazoa; phylum Mollusca; class Cephalopoda; order Sepiida; family Sepiidae; genus Acanthosepion; species Acanthosepion pharaonis. The sequence goes on along the minus strand of CAHIKZ030005513.1, from coordinate 515,491 downwards.
ATCTCGAGATATATAAAATCGAAAAAAAAAAGATCGAAAGAAAGATTTATAATGTAATTGATCCTGACGAAGCATCTAGACTTCAATCACTTTCCCACCTGAAAGATTGAAGGTTTTTTTTATAGCCTTCATGAATTAATAATTATTACTTGTGTCATTCATTATTTAATAATTTTGGTCTGTCGCTGACATAGCTCTCTTTGGATCTTTATCTTCTTGGCAATTCCATACAGATTACCATTTCAGTATATATATATATATATATATATATATATATATATAGGATAACTATAAATATATTTTTTTGTATCGAGAACAATTTTAGCGGTGTAAAAAGGTTCTTAGGACTTAATCGGACGAGGTTAATATTTAAGTGGGTCCGACTACACATGCGCACGATCGAGAGACGCTGGTTATTTTCAATTTAAAAATTATATATATATATATATATATATAATTTTTAATGTATGTATGCGTGTGTGTGTCTGTGAGTAAATATAGATAACTAGACTCGTTTCTAAAAACCCTCGAATTTTTGATTTGCTAATAATCAAATCAATTTCGAGGGGAAAAAAGGTTTTAAAAAAAAAGAAAGAACTACAAACATGAACTTCTGCCGGCAAAAACATCGCACAGATGCAGGTCTGAACCCCCAAAAAAAAAAAACCGATACGAGTAAACAACTAACTAACAAAAAGCGCTCAATACAACTGTAGAGCAGACCTAGATACACCTAGAGAGCCAGACAAACCTACCTGGTTTTGTAAACGGATCGTCAGGGAAAGTAAGGCTCACTTACTTACCCTGACGATCCGTTTAGGTGAAACCTAGGTAGGTTTGTCTGGCTCACTAGATGTATCTATATCTATCTATCTATATATATCTATCTCTCTCTCTCTATATATATATCTATATATATATATATATATATATATAAATGTGTCTCTATGTGTGTGTTTATTTATATAAACATATTAATTGAACTTTAATGATGTATAGAGAAAAGAGCAGCAAAACCGTTTCTGTTGCAAACACCTTTCACGAATTTGTTTCTCGTGGGCAACATCGGAAAAACAAATTTTACATCACCAAAAATGATTTGATTAATGCTGCTTCTGGATAAAATTACGTGACTGCCGGATGTTGTTGATATGTTCCGTATGAAGGAAAAAGTCACGCATCACTCTCGTTTCCGCTCGATTCCACCAAGTGGAGAGTCATTTCTCGTAAATCTGGTCATTTGTTGCATTAATTATCATATTTACAAAATTCTTAATTAACAAACACAACATCCATGTGTTGTTTTTATTAATTAAGAATTTTCATTACCGATCTGGTCTTCTTTTATGTATGATACCGCTTTAGGAAATTGACGATGATGGTCCATACAATTTCTTTTTAATCATGAGTAAACTGGACAATTGACCAAACATCAAATTTTTAACATTGAATCCTTTAATCAAGCCGAAATATTTCAGTACTCGCGTGCACACGCCTGTATGTGTGCATGTGTGTGTGCATGTGTGTTGTTGTTGCAGACACTTAATTCAAATCAGGTTTTAGTTGATTATGAAGAGATTAATCGCGGATTCATCATAAGAATGATTGCAGATATGCCCCCCCCCCCTCGTTAGAATCCTGCCGGAGAGCGTATATTAATCTTATTAAAGATTTCTTGAATATTGATTCCGGTAAACGAAAATAAATATACTGTTTAATAAATGAACGGGGCCTCTACTCATATATATATGGAGTCACTAAAAATAACGTTTAAGTTGTAAAATCTGTCAGATTAATAAATAAAACGAAAAGATCACTTCTTTGAAACTAAATATATTTTTGAATAATAATTATCTTTAACAAATCTGTTAGGGTCCCAGCTATTGGCAAATAGCTCCCAAACTGTGGTCAAAACACTATGAAGTTATAAAAAAAATATAGCAAAAATACCAGCAATACATTTTTGTAAAAGAAATTATTAATATTTCGAAGAAAATCCAGTTTCTGCATTTAATGAACTATAAGCCGCTAAACAAACAAACGAATCTTTTGGGGAGATCGATAGCTATATTTCAGCTACGGGTGGCCATCTATACAAAAAAAAAAAAAAAAAATGAAACCTAAGATTAATCACAATTATATTTTGTTGTCTTTCTTGGGTCGTTTAACAAAAATACGAAACAAATTTTCTTGTCTGTGCTTCCTGAAACAGTAATGCGAAATTTTCGGCATCTGCTGATTTCGTGCTTTCTGTTTCTTTATGTGCAACTCTGATGTTCGGGGAAAAAAAAAATAAAACAAAATGTTTCAGCATTTTCGAAGTTTACGGAACAATAAGAATCACCTGATCACCCCCTACTTAATCGGTTCTTTTGTCGTATGTTTGCGAATTACACATTCTTTCACGATTTTTTTTCTTCATTTCCAAAATGCATCTGCGTGTTATCGTTAGTGGTAAAGACATTTTCACACATATAATATTCATATTCATAAAGTATGTTTATTTTCACGATTCGTGTTATTTCCCTTCAAGCTTTTTCTAAAAACATTAATTCTCAAATGCCTACACTACTTATACACACAAAAAATATATATGTTGGTAGATGTAAAGTTACCTAAGCCGATCGATCTCCATATCCATGAATGTATTATTTTCAGAAAATAAGTGTAGGTTTTATGTTCTGAACAGAGAAATGGTTTTCACAACAGTTTAATGTTGTATTTTTTTTTTTAATACAGCGGCTGTTTAAATGATATATTTTGTTCATGAGCGGTTTTGCGTATAATTTGAATATACATTCTCATTATCGCTGTTCAGGTCGATAGACGCCAGGTGGCTTTCAAAAAGGTATGTTTTTCACTTCCTTTAAAGCATAGATTTCTAAAGTTTATCTTAAAATCGTACACTTCTTTAATGGAAAACAGAAAACTTTTTTTTTATAAACGAAACAATGAATATACATACATTCACGTACATTTATACAAGTTCATAATGAAAAGTTTTTCTACCGGATCATTTTTTTTTCATCATTTGACGCCACGTAAGACGTTAAAGTCACTAAGACCCAAACAGTTACTGATAAAAAAATGTTATTAGGTAGAGACGCCGATAAAAATACACTGATTAAAACGATTTACACTACATTTAAATTTTTAATGTTGACTGGTAAGTAAGAAGACGAAAGAAAGTTCTACAAGAGAGAAGTGCAAGAGAAGAAACCCTTAGAAGAGAACATATGGTTACATCTAGCTATTTCAACTAAAATGATGAGACCTAACCGCCAATCTAGTACTGTAGTACTGTAAGTTCGTAAGGTCGAGGCACCAAGGAGGAAAAATCAACAGAACAATTACCATGAAAATATTTATATAAAAGGCACAGGGGAAAAAATAATAGCTTACAGTGGTGGTAAAGGAACTGAAAAATTAGATTTCAAAAAATCTTTCTGTTATTATGATGAGGAATGATCAATAGATATTTTGATGGAAAAATTGTTTTTTTTAATCCCCAAAATTTTGTTATTCTGGCGTCAACGTCTGGCCATAAATTAATCCCAGGAAATGTTAACGTCTTTTTGCAGTAAAAAGTACACTGATTCGGAAAAATAAGATAATTATTGGATTTTAATAAAACTTTCGAGTTTTATTCAGAGCACAGTAACATTTTTTCAATGTTTCTTTTTTAGAATCATTAGTTTAATTTTATGAAATTTCGAGAAATTCTGTTTTTTAGTGTTTAATGTTTATATTAGATTTTTTCAAATTTTTATTAACAGGTTCTCAGGTTATAAAAATCTGCTCTGCATCGTCAAATAAAAAATGCAATAAAGCTAAGACATTAATGTTTTTTATGAATTCAATAAGTTATGGCCACTATGTCTTAAAAGAAAAAAAAATCGATGAATAATGAATTTTTACAAAGAGTGTTTTCACTTTTCAAAACCTTTGTAGCGGTCAAGTTGTATTGTTATTAACTAAAAACTGTAGTTACTAATCATAAATAGAAAAAGCTTACTACAGTTCAGCGCCCCCCTAGTATTTTTGTAAAAACGGCTGTCTAACCACTACATTAGCAGAAAATAAGAGCGTAGCAACGGTTATAATTTATTGTTAATTTTCTCACATATCTTCATCAAGCATCTTGTAAAGATATATAGCCAAAGTACCGAAAATGCAATATAATACTGAATTGCTTACAATATTTTCCTAAATGCTTACTAGGTAGATAAAACTGTATAAGGCGTTCGCGTTATATTCGCTAAGTCATTTTCTCAGTATGTACCCTTTATCTACACTTAATTTTACGAAACATTAAGTTATAGATAAATGTATCAACCACTTCCAATTAATTTTAATTCGGTTTGAAATACAGCAAAGTTTTTTGCTTATTGGAAATATTACATTTATTTTATTAGCCTGGAATTAAAACTAAAACAAAAACTTCAAGAAAGATTTTTCATTTTTAAATCTCAGATATTGCGTGTATTCAGTGGTATATATATATATATATATATATATATATATATATATATATATATATATATATATATAATAAAGGTGCAATTAATTTACAAATTCATGAATTATTCATATAAAAACAAATAAAAAGGTTAATGATTAAATCATTAACCTTTGTATTTGTTTTGTATGAATAATTCATAATTATATATATATATATATATATATATATATATATATATATATATATATATATATAACCCAGTACTACTTATTTCATAACGACTAAACCGGTACCCCATAGAGCTAGTCTGTGAAGCGGGTGACTAGTCACTCTGCATGATTAAATGCAAGACCAGTCAAAAGGGCGGAGGAAGCTTTTTGCCCAACGGCCATCTAGCACAATTACCATAGTAGTCTTGGGCCTCATAATTTTTTCCTAGCTATTGGCTAAAAGGACACTCTGTAAAACTACGACCCGGGGAATTCACTGTCATCGTCCCAGCTTGCTAGGCCATGACAGATCGGATCCCGGTTTTAAAGGGAGGGGCCAGTTCAGTGCACACTGCACTTCACCTAAAAATTCCACTGCACATCCATCAACCATTTCCTTTGAAAATATCTGCAGGGCCGCTCTCATGATAAAAAAAATAAAGTTTTATTACGAAGTTATATTTTTTTTTTCTATATTTTTAGAATCTTCAAAATGTTGGTTTTGGAAACGCTTACTACAATTCGGTGATCCTCAGTATTTTAAAAAGAGTTTTGAATTTGTGTGTGCAACTCTACAGACATGCCAGTTTTTTTTCCATACACGAAATTATGAGAAAATAAGATCTTAAAATTAAAGCCAAAATACCTAAAAAACAATAAGACAAAGAATAGAATATTTGTCAAATTTTTAACATCACTAGGCATTTAAAAATTATAGAGAAATTATGCTCACGTTATATTCCTCAAGTAATTTTTATAGATATATCCCCCGTAGAAAAAATCCAAACATAAGTCTATCGTGATAGTTGTCAACACCTCATAGAAAAACTCACCTTGATGTTAAAACATGCGTTTCTGCGAGATTTTGACGATAAATCATTGATTCTATTATGTTTGTCTCATTTTTCATCATGTATGATAATTTTTTATCGAATGTTTGGAAATGCATATATATATATATATATATATATATATATATATATATATATATATATATATATATATATATATATATATATATGTAATTAATTTGGGGATTTAGGCTTATAGCAATGAGTCTAGATGAATCCTCAACAGAATGCAGAACGCACTGGACGGCCGTTTCGGAACGAATGTCGTGGCTCTTGGGGCACTGTTCTGAGGTTATCTGAATACTTGGATGAGTATTGCTGCGGAACTGAGTGATTAGTACGCTATATCGAGTCTAATTTGTGCCTTCTTCGTCACCGAGTCCCGTGGTACAGTTGGTATGACGTTTGCGTTGTATCGAAACAGTCCGGGTTCGATTTTCGGTAGTGGATGTGAACCGGCTTTCTGCATTCTAATGAGGGTTCTTCTAGACCCATTTCTATGTATGTATTTCACTGATATTGAGCACATCACTCTAACCCATAAATATAGCATAGATTAAAACTATATATATATATATATATGAATTGTCTAATACGCCAATAAATGCTGACTTGAGAAAAAATATAAAAACAATAGAATAACATAAATTAAAATAATATCCCAAAAAATAAAAGAAAACATTCTCTAAGTGTTTCCTTTTATTTTTTTATGGATATTATTTATATTCAACATATAATTTTAGCTTCCGTCATGTAATGAAGTGAAAGGCAAAGGAAAAAGAGGCAATTTACTGAGACGCCCTAGTCGTAATTTGCACAGCATTCTCACTTCTGCTTTGTAAAATGCCTTTCCCGACAATGACCGGGTTTCAGAAAAGTCAGTCCTGAAATGTTAACGGTGAGAAAACTTATGAGGCATGTCGACATTTGCGATAGAAAGATCACTCTTTTCGAAACAAATGACAAGGCCTCTCAACCGAATTCACAACTCCCAAATCCAGAAAGAATTTTTTGAATCTTCCTTTCAGAATCTGTCTTTATCGTCATCTGATATTGTCATAATCATCCGGTTTAAGAATTGTAACCATAACGTATTGCGAGGGGTTTCGATATTCGCTATTTAAAGACTGCAATTTAAAGAGTAGATGAAGATATCTCACATTGCAACATGCTGGATTTGTGGTCCAAACGAGTTTGGACAGGACTCTCTTTGTTTCAACTACTTCAATAAAAAAAGAGCAAGAGTTCTGAGAGTCAAGAAAAGATTCGTGCGTAGGAGTTCGAAACGCACTCCTCAGCTTTGCTCTGCATGGACAGATTCATTTGAGATCATAGAAATACTGCGCCCTCGAATTATTCCTATACATCCAACCAATTTCTCTCCGGTTAGAGTTTAGGACCGAACCAAACTAAATGAAGGTGCCAAGGAAGGAAAAACTCACAGTGTGTCCAAGCGTAAACCAACACATCAACGTTAATTTTGGCTATTGTGACAGTTTCATACTAACGCATTTGTCGATCTCCTCAATCATTGTGTTATATTAAGACGTTGGCTCCTACACGACCCTCTGGTGTGTCGTGGTGGTATGATTGCAAGCCCCATACGATCCTCCGGTGGTTGTTTTCCAATTTCTTTTCTCTAAGGATTATTGGGAGTAGGATGCTATGACTGATTGCTTATTAGATCATGGTACACTAGATCCACATTTTTTTTAAATTATTTTTTTTTGTCTTTTATTTCATTTTCCTTTTAGAGTTTGTACAGTTGTTTTAGGGGTCATATATTTTTATTTTTAAATACACAGAGCTGTACCATACACTCGTGTGGACCATGAGGGACCCTGGATTGTAAAATGAACTCAGATACTGAACGAAACGCTAGTAAGTCGTGGGAAATAAATACTATCTATTATATGCTTGCCTAATATATGAAACAGTGTTAAAAGTCGCTTGTACCAAAATTAATTAAGATATAGTGCTGAGACCCTGGGAAAATAAGGGAAAGGAGGCTTGGGAGCCAACGTGTTAATCATCTCAACGAAACCTTTTGACTTTCATTAACACGGTTGATGCTAAACTCCAGGAGAACAACTCATCACTATACAAGCGTTATGGCAATAGCTTAAGCATTATGTGTATAGAATACTTTAACGAATTACGTTAAGTGCGAGTGTGTATTATAACAATAAACTTACAATAGGGAGTTATAATAGGTAGAGATTCTTGATAAAGTCCAAAGAACAATTTGCACTGTTATCGGTCCTGATCAGGTATCTCAGCTTCAGTAAGATTCCCACTATCGTAAACGTACATTCTCTGCTTCCCTGTGCATTCTCTGTAGATATTTCCAGAGTTATAGTTCTGAGTTTTCCAATTTGGCACCTCAAATTCATGAAGTTAAGCGAAGTGCGAGAATACCCAGTTGAAAATGTTGGTTGCAATAGTTTTATGTTCATAGACACTTCACCTGCTGTTCTCCCATGTGAAACTCTTTTCCGGCTCCTTGCTTTCATTTCAACTACGATCTTCCATAATTTAAATGCAATGTCAATCGTCAACTCCCGTCTCTTTAAAACCTGTTCTTTTATTGTCCTATCTTATGCTTCTTTTACTCTCGGTGACACCTTTTCAACTTAGTGACATGCACTGCCATGATCTGGATGAAATAAATGAATATATATATATATATATATATATATATATATATATATATATATATATATATATATATAACAGAAATGTAAAATAGCCGGTTTGTGGTAGATCAGATTACAAACTATTGCTGCTATGATGTATCAGCAGTTTTATAGAAGATGTGCAAATACAAATGTTATGGCTGCATGTTCAGATTACAGAAAGTCGGGTTTTTTTCCCAATTTATGAACACGTCTATGCCCTTAACAGTAATCGAAAGGCACAGAAAGCATTCATTTTTAAATTAAATAAGTTAATAGTGCATACTTTTTCTCTATTTTCGTAAACAAAGAATACATCTAAGTCAAATTTTGATTATAAAACATTAAAAAACGCATTTTCTTCTAAATTGTGGGGGTGGCGTGTTATTTTAAGTTATTTTTACATCTGGTGGCAATCTTTTAAAATGCTGACTCTCTGTGATTAATAAAACATGCCTTTGGCAAAATTACATTGACGAACAGTAACAGAAACACGAACATGAATCTAAGTACACACTTCTGGCGGGCAGGAAATGCTATGTGCAGGCGTGTGTGAACATTTTCATTCCGATATAAAACGCATACAAGAATATTTAGACTCTGAATTATGTATAAAATGCCAAACACTATGTGCACATGGTGTAAGTGAACCAACCGGTAAATCTGTAGAATTTTAATTAGCAATGATTAATAATGGCAATATTTGAAAATTTCGGCCAGGAAGACATGAATTAATTTCTTCACACTCGAATGATACATCCTCACTTTTTTTTATTACTATTATTATTATTATTATTATTATTATTATTTGTGTATGTTATATTTCTTGTTTGCATCCTCTAGAGTCAGATCCAAACTATAGTCCTTCGGCCCTATAGGAAAATATGTTATTTAATTGATAGCACTTAGTATATAGTATGTTCCTAGTAAGACGATCTTCTGGGCAATTGAATGTTGATGTTACCTGGTTACACCGTTAGTAAAATTGTCCATTCCTTTTTTTCACGAGGCCCAGAGTTCCGATTACTATGGTACAGTCTCAGTCTTCATTCCCCACATACCGTTCATCTCGATCTAGAAGTCATTTTATTTGGAAAATTTCTCGATAATTTTCATGGAGATGTTTTTCTCAGATGTTACTGATATGTTAATAAGCATACACTTACTGAAATTCTTGTCTTTTATGATAATATCAGGGCTATTGGCTTTTATTTCACAGTTAGTTTGAATTGACATCCCAGCGAATAGTTACATCATTATTTTGGGTAACTGTGTTTGGTTGGTGTTCATACCATCATCTCTCAGGGATTTCGATTTGGTGCTACTTTTTTCGATTTTGTGCTACTTGCATATCTTCCAGTCGCGACCTTGTTATGCCTGTGGGTATATTCATTTCTTTCTAGTTCCGGACATCCTGAGATAATATGCTCGATAGTTTCATCATATTTTTTCCACAGATCCTGCATTTCGGGTTAGTTCCATCCTTGATTATATGAGAGTTATAGGATCTTGTTGCGAGGCTTTGGGTCTCGAGCTGCAATAATTAGGTCTTCTGTTTATTCTCCGAGTTTTTCAAATTAAAAGATTGGAGCCCAAATTCTTCTCCGGTAGTAGCAGAATGGATATACTTTACATTTTTTAGCTTCTTCTGTTTCTTTGAACTTAAAGAGGAAATTTCCTTGTTCTCGAAGTTTCCAAAACAATTGCATAAATAATTCAAACGGGATTCAGCGAAGAAATCTTTGCGAGATCATTTAATCTCATTTCAATTTCCGTATTTTTGAGGGACCTATTTAGAACCGTAATGATGTATAACAACATCCATAAAAAGGAAAAATTGTTCTCCCCTATTAATTTAAACTTATCATGCAAAGAGTCATCTGGTCACAATGCACCCCTGGAAACATTTGATGTCAAACCATCCAGGACGATGTTTTGGCATTCTGCAGTCATGGTAGAAAATATGGTGACTTGTTATTGTAACGCGAAAACGCTTGAGTTGCTTGATAGAAAGATACGCAGATTTTTCACTTTTAGATTCATAATTGAACAACGGTTTTTGGTCCAGGGTTTCGTTCTATACTGACGTCAAATGAAATTAAAAGGGATGACAATCCACGAACATGACACAAAAGTTCAAATGTATATTGGTACCTTCTTTCAATTTCTAAAATAAATATATTTTCAAGAAGAAAAATGATCTTCATGTTTGCTTTTTGGTCTTTTTATCTTAATACTGATCACGATGAAGAGATTGAGGCATGCAAAAAATCTTTTGAGAAACGCAAAATCAAAACCATTCTGTTAAACTTTGTCTGCAGACTTATACGATTCGTCTTGAAAAGCAATACGACGAAGTTTGGTAAAAAGGTTTTCCACCAAATCAAAGGCTATGCAGTGTGGAACCCCATGGCCGTTAACTTTGTAAATGTCTTTATGACAAATTTCGAAGAAAAATTACTTGAATCTTTGAATTACAGCACGGCCATAAACCAGAATTTTGGTTGCGATTTATTCATAATATTTCTTCATCTCGAAAGGAAAGTTTGTTAGAATTTCGACAATTTTGTGATACTTTTGCGCAAAAGAATAATTTACCATGACAAATAAAATTTACATCTAGTTTCTCCAAAGCTAATGTCGATTTTTTAGACAGTTATTAGACAGATTCTCAAGGAATCGTCTAATAACCGAAATATTTTGCAAACCGATGTCATCACACATTTACCTAAACCGTCTGACCATTCTTATCACATGATAAAATCAAACCGGAAGTGCAAATTTTCAAACATTACGCGAATTTTCAAGGAGATAAAAGATTATTGGAAGCATGCTAATAATTTCCCTTGACATTGTGTTAAGCGCGGCTTTTAAAAACGCGACTGAGAAAAATTGCGAATAGAATAGCTAAAAATGAAGATTTATATAATTATATACAACCGAAAGACACAATAAATAATATGACAGGATTCCCCTAGTCATCAATTGGCACCGAAATTTTGCTGGAATTTTGAAAATACTACACAACAGCTATGAGCACTTTGCACAAAAATATCCGCGTTTTAAAGAGATTTTTTCCAACACTCCTATTGTTTCTATCAAAAGAAATAAAAACATTAGACAAATTTTAACAAATTAAGCCTCCACACTTAAAACAACATTTGAGTCTCGGATTGTGGTACTCCCGAAAACAGTCGTTGAAGAGGAAAACCCTGTGCGTTGTGCAACTACATGAGTTAAGTTAATGCAATCAAAAATTCAAAGAGAAACATCACGATTTCTACAGAGGGTGTTAATTGTACTGATTCCCATTTAATATACGCCACCCAATGTACCAAATATGACTTGAAATATAATGTGATATCAACTGAGCTTGCCGAACATTCTATTACCAATGACTTTAATGTCGACAAACAAAAAAGCTGTCGACAAAAGCTGCACATTCTGAAAACATATTCAGAATCTACCGACCTTTCGAGCCTTAAAAGGAACAGAATGACAGGAGAGTTCCATAAAATTTATACTAAGCAGTTTGACTCATTCATCTTAGCAACTAATCAACTAACAGAAAATGAACAAGACCACCATCATATTAAGTACGTTTCAGTCACATGCCTTCACGCTGGCGGCGTTTCATTCGTTTTTGACGTGTTCATTATCAGTACAGGCGTTTTTTTTCAGACATACAACGTATATACAAGGACATTTTTTGTAAATGTATATATTTTTATAGTATAAAAAATTGTTTAAATATAACTTAAAGACAGATATTTTGTTGAAATATAATTTAACATTGTCAAACACTGTTTTTCTTTTCTTTAATCTTAAATCGCGCTCTTTTTATTATTATTATTATTATTATTATTATTATTATTATTATTATTATTATTATTATCCTCCACTATCATTTTCTCCGCCTCCTTCTGTTTTTGCTTTTTCTTTTTCACTTCTTCTCAGTCTTCTGTTTCTTCCTCTGCATTTGCATTTATTTCACTTCTTCTTCACCACTATCACCTTCTTCTTCTTCTTCTTCTTCTTCTTCTTCTTCTTCTTCTTCTTCTTCTTCTTCTTCTTTTCGTTTCTTTTTTAGCGCATCATTTTAAATACATACATGCAATTATTTCCACGTGACACAAACAAAAGTAAATGTATTATTCAAATAAATAAACAACAATACCTCTTTATAGTCATCTGTCATTTAAGTTATTGCCAACTAAGGCTATTTTTACAATTACTTAAGTAGCGAATTAATCGTTCTAAGTAACGAGGTTAATCGAAATAATTCCTGCGTAATTTCATTTTTATTTTCTTCAATCCGACGTTTTTTTTTTCTTCACTCGTTTATTTCTTAGAAACTTTCCTTTTTCTCTACCCTTTTTTCTTCCTCGTACTCTTCTTTCTTTTCTATTTTTCATTCGTTTTTTTATTATTATTTTTAAGGTTATTATTATGTTATTATTATTATTGTTGTTGCTGCTGTTGTTATTGCTATTTTTGTTGTGTAACTACATACGAGTTTTTTGAGATACGAGCTGGAGTTTGGCTGAATTTGGAGATACGAGCGAGTTTCAGTGAAGCATCCGCAGTACACTTTTTCACCTCTGCTCTGGGTGGATCGCTGTTGTGTTTTGTTGTATTTTTTGCCGATATTTTGCAAAATTCCTTTAGTGACACCATGGATACAAAGAAAGTAACTATAAAGACCAGTGTCGAATTTTTTAGAGCCTGGAACGGGTCGGAAATATTCCCATTAATTTCAATGGGGAAAATTGATTTGAGATGCGGGCCTTTTGAGTTACGAGCTTGGCCTTGGAATGAATTAAACTTGTATCTCAAGTATTTTTTCCTTCAGATTTCAGTTATTCTTGTGTAGGAAAAAATTCCTGCCTAACCCCATATTTTTTTTGCTTTTTCTTACGCTCATACAAGCCCACACAGTAAAAATCTAGCGAGTGGCTCTTAGGCCTTGTATCTGGTGAATATTAATATGAATTAATTTCCTTCAATTTTGCACCCTTGCATTTAGTACAGCACGATTATTAATTTTCAAATATTTTCCCCACGGCAAAAATTATTTGGTTCCGGGTTTATGAAATAAACGTATTCCACATTTCACATATGCGAAGCCACTACAAGCGGTGAGACGCACCCTATAATTATACAGGTATACTTTGGAACAAATTCTTGAGGATTTAATATCTTAATGTGAACAGTCCTCTCTGCTTTGATGTTATTTTGTTCATTCATGGACGGTTATCAATTATTGGTGACGTCATCTGCTTTGATGACGGTACTTGGCTTGTCTGTCTGCAGATGGCATTGGTGAGGCACCATCAGCATAAATAAACATGGCGAATAGTATCTACTAGAAATTGAGAGTACATTTGAAATTAACGGTAGGACTATTGAACTAATTGGTTTGGTTCAATAGTACACAAAGTGCGGTAAAACGGTTGGTATTCTTGGTATACATATGAAAACTGACCGTCAGCCTGTATGATGTGGCCGGGGTCGGACTACAGTAGGATATACAGAGATGAACGAAAGACTTACAGAACCGGTAAGAAGCTGTCTAATGCAGTAAATGTAGTCTGTTTATTATCACTGTTATATATTTCAGGAATAATTGACCTTGAATAATCTTGAATAATTTATTGAATATTCAACCTTCGCGAAATTACTTAACTCTGATTGGTTCTTTTATGATTGAGGAATTGTTTCTCTATCTTGTGATTCGTCATTTAAAGGTTATTTACTTTGGTCTTCTCGTTCTGTCCTTCTCGTGTGGATAAACAACTCACTGATTTTGAGTGTCAGTTTATCGTACTTTTCAATGAAGAACATCCGACGTGGGGATTTACGAAATGTACAAAAATTCTTCCTGAAATTTTCACTTCACATCAGTCGTCACACGTCTTTCTGAATTTAACGCATTTTTTTTTTGAAAGGCACCATGTAGTTATCATCAGTATTCAAAAGGAAAACTTATATATGGCGTAACAGGATATACGATATTTATTACATATGAAATGATAATTGTAAGTTTATAGTATATGTCTGGGTTTCCTGATTACGTGTATCTCTTCACTGGGGTTCGTGAGGGTCGGCAAACTCCTCTCTTCAACTTGACCTTTCAGTGGTAAATCGCAGTGTGATTTCTTGTGGTATTTTCAGGGAAATATGCGGCATAGCATGCGGCAAATAAACAAATTCCAGTGGAAGGTTCATTTTAACTGGCCCGCTTATTTTATAAGTGTAAATAAAATACCACCTTCATGACTATTCTAGACCGCACTTTTATTTGGTACAAAAGAATATATAGCAACTTTTTCTCCTTCACTTCTTTTATATTCTTAATCTTTTCCTTTTAATTCTTTCGATCTCTTCTCCACCTTGTCCTCTTCCATTTTTATTCCAATGCCTCGTCTTCCAACTACTAAACATTTTTCTTTAGGCTCCTCTTCTTCATCCCCCCTTCTTCTTCTTCGTTTTTCCAATTCTTATTTTCCTTCTTCATCATCACCTCTTCTGCTTTTATCTGCTTCGCCTTCATTCTTGCGTAGTCCGCTTCTTCCACTTTACCTTTTTCTTTTCTTTGTGTTTCTATCTATCTGTTATTTTTCTCCCTCCACTTTTTCTTGTTTCTTGTGCGCCACCTTTTATAGATAGATAGATAGAAATTTACGGATTGAGATAGATATTAACAGATTGAGATAGATAGATGAACAGAGATGGTTTTGAATAGAGATAGATATATGAGTATATATATCTTGAGAGAGGACATGAGAAGCGATACCACAGACCAATTAAGAGTTTTCTTCTTTTTAATCAACAATACAAGTGTATCAATTTCTTAACCTTATTACTCGGCCGCCAGCCCCAGTAGAATACACAAATACAACAAAAAAATGAAGCTGTTACTTCGAATAAATTACAAAGTCGCAATGATACGGCTTCTAATGCCAAAAGAAGTTTGTTTTTTTTTTTTCTTATACACTCCGTGTAAATGATGATAAGCGGTGGAACTAGATAATAAACGCGACGATAAAGAACAAGCCGAAATAGTTTTTATTTCTGTCTATAATATTATAACACAACACAACACTAGGAAGTCTGCAGATTATAGAGTTGTAGTGAGTAATAAGCAAGAAAGAAGATTGTGTTCCTCTTAATCAACTCTGATGAGCAAAGCAGAGCGAAGCCGACATCAGCCTTCTGACGCTGATATAATCCCTTGATAATCGAGTTGCTTTGTTACCGGAAAGGGAAAAGACATCAGTGGCAGGAGAAACACCAAAATAAATAAATGGAAGTTTTGGGCGCACTTTAAACCATTCCTGAATAAGACGCTGTACCATGCAAGATTACATATCAAAAGCTAAGTATGGCTTCCCTGATGGTGATGTAGGTGAAACAAGTACAAATTGTTGTCTTTTAGTAAATATACAGCTGTTATTAATGACATATAATTTGCCATCGTCATTTGCCACGTTCTTTCAGGCTTTAATCAAGAAATATATCAATTTTTTTTTTTTTTTTTTTTTAATCAGTTCACCTCAAGCAAGGCGAAGATGCCACTAAGTCGTAAGAGGTTATTTTAGTCGTTACCAAACTTTTTTTTTTCTCTGGTCACCATTTTCGGAATGATAATTTACTCGAGATTCACTACATTTTATTTGATAAAAAGTACATTTAACAAAAAAAAAAAAAAAGAGAGCGTTAAACGTGGATTCAAAGTCAGAAAATTATAATTGATAACTCTCTCCTCCAATTTGTGGAGCCTACTTAATATATATTTTAATATTTAATCTAATGCAAAAAAAAACTTATCACAATGATAAAATCGGTCAAAAATTATTTATAACTATTTATATTGAGACTCATGCATGCAATTACAAATAATCCATAATAATAGTTTAAATTTTGAATTTATTTTTAGTCTTGGCATATGGATTTTTTTTACACTGCGAATCTTTGATTGTCTTTCAATCATTCAGCCTCACCTGCTATCTTCTTCCATCGCACCCATGATGCGCCCGACACTGCTTGGAAACAGGGCAATATTATTCAATGTACAGACCAGTAGTAAGATTTATTAATGAGCAAGATGGATTCTGACGCCACTCTGAACCAACTTTCCGAGCACTAGACCTAGAAATTGATTCAATATAAAGACCCCACTTCATGTTTGTGGAAAGCGTGGGCCCAAAAAAGTGCAGTGAGTTAATCTCCTGGGGGTTAACCCCAGGCAAAAAAGGTTCTCTATGCTGATTAAATGATAGTTATGTTTTGGAGGCGTTAAAATTTACAAGCCATTCCTTGCCTCAGTTAACCACTGATTGGTGGTCATTTTCCAGATAGGCTGTTAGTTTTATCGGACTTGATACTAAGACAGGTGTAAATAGTTGTGTGAAGTGCCGTCATCGCTACTTCGTAGACACTGGAGACATGATAATCAGGTGTTCATACGTAATATCAGTCCTCCTGTATGGCAGTGAATGCTGTGCAGTTTCCTCACAGATTAAGAGACGACTTACACCAACAGATTTAGCGTTCTACAGAAGAATGCAGAGAATGTTATAGACTGAAGATATGAATAAGGTGGAAATTTTAAGGGAAATTTCTTGGTGTAGAATCAGCAAAACACACATGAAGAGAAAAGCGAGATTGCCACATTTGATATTAACACGGCATATTCAATCGCTGTTATATATGTAATCAAACTTTCTAGCCTTCAAACAAACTTAAAGACTGTTAAAATGATTTTCATATAACTAATTCAGGCAAAACAATTTCACATTCCCAGGACAGACATTGAATGCAAGAGCAAAACAACTAACAACTTACTTAACGAAAGCAGACGAGACCTAAGTTGGATAGTAAAAAATCAAACACTGGATTTTTTTTTAACTAAATGGATACCTTTCATTATCATCATCATCGTTCAACCACTCTGTAATTGGTCGGAACTCCATTAACAATCCCTTTCCAATCTGCTTGGTCCAGTATCGCTAAATCCCCAATATCCAACTCAGAGTCCCATGCCATGGAGTCTGGGAAAATCAGTTTTCGTCAGAAGACACATCCAGAAGGATACCATAGAAGTAAGGATGAGACGATCTCCCCGTCCGCTCAGGGGCAGTGGACGGCAAACTGCAATAATTTTTCTTTGAGTTTAAGAGATATTGGACTCAGTTCACCGTAAATTGTGTTAAGCGTTGAATGGCATCTCCAACTGATGTTCTGGATTTTTCTAAGCAGATTTGTATATGTTCCATCCAGTCCTTTAAATATATAAGCCAATCAACTCCCATCAATTGTAGTGGGTGGTTGTAATATATGAACAACTCAAGGACAAAACGCTTAAACCGAATGACTGGAGAGTGTGGAGCAAGACTCAACATTCGTCTCTTCTACGCAAATATATTCTAAATCAACAGTCATCTCCTTGAGAATATTTTAAGTGACACTCAATCGGTTGATAGTACTCTCATCTTTATCCCTTAACTTCATGGATGAATCAATATAGACTAAAATTAGTTTGATAGATCAGCGGTCTGAAGTGGATTAATATTTGGGTTAAATATTTCATCGGCGTTTACGAATCTACATAAAATACAAACGAAGATAAAAATAAATAAGATTGACTCCGATCTCTAAATCCTTTCTCAAGTCTTTACAGCAGCCATTTACAAAGAATGAAAAAAAAACAGAAATAGGTAGACGCAAATAATTGTATTTAAATGCACTGAAATCGAGTCAGCTATTTAAACTCGTCAGATCAAGACTTTCATATGGTTGTCATACCTGGTGCCAAACTTGTTCAGAAATATACGTAGTGTAACAGCAAAATTGTCAAATTGTTAGATTAATCTTTGACCCGTTGTATCTTAGAAACGATTAAAGATATCTTACTGGAATTCTCCGAGGTTTTTATAACACTATTGGACTCTACTTGGAACAATAAGAATGTATAATTAAGCTAAGCAGAGGAATCGTGATGAAATCAATCATAAACGAAAATGACATGTACATTAATTAGTCATAGCTAAGTTCGGAAGCTCACGAATGACTGAAATAAAGTTCAAATTTCTATATATTATTCCAAGATCATTTTCAAAATTATACAAGATGGTCCTCGCCCTCTCTAACCTTCTAACTTTCTGTCCTAGAGTAACAAGGTGCCTCACACGTTTCACGTACGATTTAATTTTCAAGTTTTTTTTTCACTGCTCTTTGGAGTGCTAGAGCTGAAACTCTATTCTCACGTACCAAACGTCTTATGCGCTGAATTGGATCATTTCTAATTGATCTCTTTAGCTCTAAGTTGAAATGATGTTCCCTCTTCCTGTTGTGACCTGCTGATCCAGTTGTCATCTCTACTGTTCCCTCTTTTTAATTCTTATTCACCGTTCTCTTGATGGTTCTTGAATGGATTTCGAAGATGGAAGCCAGAGTATGAATGTTGGTACCTACCATTACCGAAGGCCTAAATGAGTTTTGTCCTCTTACCATTGCTTAGTTAGGAAGAAAGTGGATGTGACAGAAAACGATTTCAACCTGTTCTCTTTCTAACTGAGAAAATCAAGTCCACCACGTTACGTTGATTTCAACCTTTCAGTATCTTCAGCCGATTTGGGGCCAAATGATTTCCTAACGTTTTATTATCTATGAATAAATAAACACACACGTAATAGAAGTGGGGCGAGAAATACAAGACTATTGAAATTGTATTAAAGGAGGATTAAAAAATATATACATAATTTCATCTTGGTTCGTACAAAGTAACTTTTTAGTGTATATGCATCCTGTTATTATTTCCAATCTTTCATTCACTAGATTTTCGGTGTTTGGAAACTATTGTTAACTTTTCCTCCTGGGAGAATTTGCAGGTATCACTACGATTGCTCTAAGATTTGGCTTTTTTCATATTTTCTAGTTTAAAAACATCTCTCTCCCTCTCTCTCATACACACACACACACACACACATATATATATATATATATATATATATATATATATATATATATATTACGATAAACGTGCAATCAATTTACAAATACATGAATTATTCACACAAAACTAATGCAAAGGTTAATGCTTTAAAATGGCCAGACATCCATCATCGCAAACAATTCAAATAGTATACAAAAACCTCCAGATCCGTTATGAATGAATTGATCCTTGTTTATATAAATTTCTGCCGTATTAGTTGTTATTTTTACTACAAGCTTTCGTCTGTTCCTACAGACATCTTCAGGTATAGAATAGATGTTGTTCTTGGTTTTTTCTCTTAGTAATAAGAGGACAACGAAAATATGTGTTGTTGTATCCGAAAATGCTATTGAAAATGAGTTATTGGTTTTGGAACGCGCCAAAGCAACGCTGAGTTTGATTTTAAATTTTTAAAGTGTTTGCGTTTATACCAAATATGGTGTTGAACAAATTTTTTTACTGGTAAATTTTTCTGTCAAAGCATTAACCTTTGCATTAGTTTTGTGTGAATAATTCATGTATATATATATATATATATATATATATATATATATATATATATATATATATATATATTTTTTTTGCAGTGCTTTAAAACCCAGTAATTTTTTAAAATGTTACTCCAAAATGTCTTTAATTTAATTACAAAAAATTTGAAACATGGTTAGAACTGTGTAGAGAAAAAACATATTTTAAATCAGTTAATTTATAATATTAATGCTCTGTAAATTTACAGTGAGCACTATTTTGTAAAAAAAAATATCTATAAGAACACCGGATTATATATCTTACTGTTCTTTTTCTTTCTTTATATATATATATATATATATATATATATATATATATATAAAGAGTACTACTCGTTTGGAAAACCTCGGATCGCTCAACATGCAGATATGTCAGGACAAATCGGTACCCGAGGAAAAAAATTGGAAATAAAAAAAGAGCTAAAAACATCAGAACAAGCCGAAACAAATCGCCAAGTGCTTTAAGTCCTTAGTCTAAAGAAAAAAAATAAGCGAACGAGTAGAAAGACTAAAACGTAGAGTGCTCAATACGTTAAATAGAGCGATGAACTAGAATAAATCCTAAGGAGTCAGGCAAATCTTCCTAGGTTTCACCTAAACGGATCTTCAGGATAAACTGGCTTCTTAAGATTTATTCTAGTATATATATATATATATATATATATATATATATATATATATTCTGAATTCTGTTGAGGTTTCCTCTAGACTCGATGAATTACTTAATTATGGTATACATATAATTTGGATATATATATATATAAGTTTTCATTTTACATTCTCATATATATGTAATTTTACATACATATACGTTTATCTTTGTGCGTGTCTGTGTGTGCGCGCGCGCAGAGAAAGGCAAGCGAAAAGACGAAATATAGATACCAAGAAAATCCCCAACGTTGAGTCGATATACAATATTTGCCAGTGTTCTATAACATCAATTACTGACAAAATATGTATAACAGCCGTTACGTTTTCGTTCTTGTTCGTTGTTTTTCGCTAAAAACCTGTATTGTGAGAAAGTGCTCATCGATTATTTTCTCAACAGGTTAAAGAAATGGAAATAAACCTGCAAACAGGAGTACAAATTATCCACTTCATTATAATTGATTAGCAACGCACGCAAAATGTCTGTGGAAACCAAGGCAGCGGCAAACAGACAACAATCGACATCTGACACCATCAACCTTAGCCTCCAACATTGTATTTTTAGACAAGAGCTATTATTTTGTTAACGTTTCTTCTGGTGGATACTTATTATTGATACCATTGAAGCAAATCCAGCAAATACGCAATCTCCCTTGTCTACACGTATTTCGTTAACATCGTATGATTAAATAGTCAGTATCGCTTGAGAAGCTGACACAAAATCTGTTTTGCTCGTTTTGTGCACGAGTAAAACTATTAGTTATATTTCAGACAGGGCCGAGAGTTGATTTCGGCCGAAGGGAATCAAACCCAAGTCGAACACACCTTGGTTCCGATTTTTCCAGAGCAAATTGGAGTGAATGATCTCAAATATCAGAATGTTCAGGAAGTAATTTTCGTTTTAACATTTGGACCTTGTGTTAGCTTGTCACTTAAGGAAAGTATCAGTGATCAACTTTCTGGATAAAATTTCGTAATTACCAGATAATGCTATAGCAACAACAAATAACCAACTTCTGGTGGATGTAACTTAACTTGTAATAATTTACGTCGACTCATGTCTAATGAGGAAGTGATAGGCGCGTATACGTCCTCAGAAATTGGAAGTTGAGGTAACATCAAAATACAAAGGTAATTTAACAACGGAATTTTCATATAAAAACCATTTATCTAATTTATGATAAGCCTAGGTTTTATTAAAAATTCTAATTATTACATGTATGTTTACATGAAAATGATATGGCATAAACATGGAGTATCCATTTGATATTGTTGCTTTCGTAGGTTTATCAAGGCTTTTAAATTTGAGAACGTTCACTAATGTTCATCAGGTGTTTGAAAGGTCAGTCAAAACTTGCGGACGGCAAAAGTGTCATAATTCAAAGTCTGCTAATAAGTAATCGAGGACTATTCAAGTAATATATATATATATATATATATATATATATATATATATATATATATATATATATATATATATATAAGATTGAGATTGCGTTTAAGCATGAAACAGATTATCGCCGCTTGTTCTTGAACGCAATGTCCATTTTTATATTTACGTACGCTATGTCCCAGATATTCAGGATTTTAACACATAAATAATAAATATAGCATCTCCTGAAACTATATTTTCTTAAATACATTTTCTTAAGTCATCATCAGGGTTGGTAGAAACAAATGGTAAGTTTCATAGAATTGGAGATTGTACTAAAAAAAAAACACATGGCACACCTCTCCTACGTCACAACCTTTACCCACGTCGCTATACACACCAGTGCTAGGAAACCGACAGTTTCTCTCGACCTAACCTGATGATGACTTTAGGAAGTCGAAAGTTTGGACTATATTTCTTCCGAAAGTAACCTTGAACAATCTCTGACGGAATGCCTTACCTGGAAATAATTATTCCTAAATTAGAGAAATCTATAAATAAAATTAATCGACAGTAAAAGTCTGTTGTCTTTCATAACAATTGTCTGATATATATATATATATATATATATATATATATATATATATATATATATATATATATATATTTGAAACACTCCAACGAATGCACAGGATCGCCTCGTCAGTGATGTTATGACTTGGGGTCATGACAAATTTTTGGGTCTTACAACATCATACTTGTTCGCCCAAGAGACCCTACTGAAACAGTATTATTCCGGCAGTCGATCCTAAAGCAAAATAATAATAATAATAATAATAATAATAATAATAATAATAATACGCCAAGCACGCAACAGATGGACTCATTAAATAACTGCCTCAGCTGATCTTGAAATTTACAAGTGACCAATCATTAACGACTTACGTCACTTCCTCCTCAGCCAAGACAATACAAAAAAGAATGCATGCTCGTTTTTTTTTTCTTTTTTTTTTTTCATCTTAGTTCCACCACGCGGAAAGGTCCACATTCTCAACAAACAGTTTGACATAAAAGGTAAGTAATATTAAGAAATGTGTCCTTTGATATGAAGCGTTAGTTTTACAAAAAAAAAAAAAATCGAACTCATTCGTTGGTCATAGGAATTATGTTCATGAACGTTTCTTGTTTTCTTTTCCCATCACCATCATTTCTTCTTTCCATTTCTTTCCTTTTATACTCCTCCTCTCTTCCCTCCCGACTAGGAAAAGCAAAACAAACAAAAAAAAAAAACAGTTAGAAACACCAAAACAGCGTTGTTGAAAAAGGCGAAGAAAAAGAAAGAAAATAAAATGGAAAAAAAAGACCCCCCCCCCTCAAAAAAAGGTCATCTCTCCATATATCCCGTTTCCTTCCTTCCCAACTACACCTCAGTGCCCAACAATCTCTGTCGTAGAGCTCCAGGGAACAGAACCTTTAATCCATAGCCATTTTGAGGCTTTTTCTGCAGCTTCTGATAGAGCCCTGATGGCCATTCTCTTTTTTACTTGCCCCTAAATCCATGTCGACTTAGAGCACTGCATACAGATCTTCCTGCAAAACTACGGCATCTGTCTTCAACCGGGAGACAGGTAGTCTGCCTTTTGTTAACTCTGCATCTCTCAACTAGCTCCTGGTATTTCTCCAGCTTTCTTTCGAAGGCTTCTTCCAAATGCTCCTCCTAAGGTACCGTAAGTTCGAGCATTATGACCTGCCTGGAGACAGTCGACCAGACCAATAAATCCGGGCGCAAGGACGATGTTGTTATCTGTTCCGGGATATTCAAATCGTTCCACAGGTCTACTCTTAGCTGCCAATCTCGGGCAGAGGAGAGCATGCAGGTTGACGATTTACGCACCGTGGAGGAGTTTCCACCGGACTTGACGAAACAGATCACCGTCGTTTCGGACTTACAACTGCAATCGCTAATTGCTGCGGCCACTACTTCGGCTAATTTTCTAAGTACCCGATCATGTCTCCACCGGTACCTCCCTTCACCAAGTGCCTTCGGGAAAGCACTTAGAATATGTTTCAGCGTACCTTTCCTAGCACAGAGTGGGTATGACTGTGACTCGCTCATCCCCCAAGTATGCAAGTTTGCAGGACTTCGTTCACGGATTGCACAAGAAATTTAATGCGACTGGCGTTGGAGTCCCAAATCTCCGACCAACTTATCTTCCGCCGTAAAAATTTCTCCCATTGTGTCCATGCACCCTGCTGGCTTAGTCCCATTACCTTGCATATTCTTTTTTCCTCAACATTGGCTCGAACTTCCTCGTGAATTAGTAGTCATCTCTGTTTACCTCTAGCTTTCTTGATTCCAGTACCAGGAAAGTCCGCATGATCTGATGCCACTGTCCCCATGAGATCCTTCTGCCTCAACCGCTCCTCCACAATACCCAGTTCGCCCTCTGCATTCCATTTCCTTCCATTCCGGACTTCTATGCCTGCTTCCGCCACATTTGGGTCCTTACAGTTCCTATACTGTAGGAATCCTCTTGCCCGAGAGACTACTAATTCCTCCACTAACCCTTTAAAGGGGAGTTGAAGTGCATTTGATTTGCCATATACTTCTCAGACCTCTCGGCAGCCCCAGCCATCTGCGAAGGTAGCCGTTAATTCTCCTTTCCATGGCCTCTACTGATGTCATTGGGAAATCGTAGATAAACAAAGGCCAGAGAATTCTTGGGAGCACCGCTTGCTGGTAAATCCATGCCCTGAAACGGCCTGGAAGTCCAGACTTGTCCACCGTGGCAAGCCATAATTCCAGTTTGGAGATCATCATTTGGATGGATAAAGTGTCCTTTAAGGAGCTGTTAAAAGTTTTACCTTGGCTCGTCACAGGTTTCTCTGTCAACGTCGGGATAGTAGTTCATGATATTGAGAACCTGAAATTATCTGCTAATTTCCCCTTCTTTATCACTAACAATCTCGACTTTGCAGGCTTGAAACTCATTCTTGCCCACGCAGTAAGCTTTTCAAGTCTACGAAGGATCCAACTACTCCCCGTGACCGAAGATGTTGTAATAGTCAGATCGTCCATGTACGCTCTGATCGGTGTCTCCATCATAGGGCCTCGACACTCGACTTTGGCCGATTTCACCATCATATTTATGGCAAGGGTAAATATGGTAGCTGAGATCCTACAGCATGTAATAATACCCATTTCGAGTCTGTGTCAATCGGAAACTATAAACCTAGAAGTAGTTCTCATTTGAAAATTGTTATAATAGTCCAGGATTAATAGGCTGATCTTCTCGGGTATATGATATCTCCTTAGGGCCACTTGTAATAATTTATGTGGAATGGACCCGTATGCGCTGGTAAGGTTCAGCCACAATGCTGGAGAGGTCGCCCTGATTCTCTTTAGTTTCTCTTAATATCTGCGTGACTTCTCCAGTATGTTCGAGGCATCCCGGAAGACCTGAAATTCCCCCCTTTTGTACTGAAGTGCCGATATAATTATTAACCAAAAGAAATCCTGTCAGGCGCCGCGATAAAATACTAAAAAAGATCTTACTTTCGGTGCACAATAAAGAGATACTCTTAAATTGCTCTAAATCTCAGGAGTTTTCTTCCTTGGAGATCCACATACCCTCTGCAAATCTCCATTGGTCTGCAACTCTACTTCTACGCCATATTATTTTTAGTATCTTCCAAATGAACTGGAGAAGACTAGAACAGCGATTATAGACGCTATATGGGACTACACTTTGTCCAGGAGCTGAGGCTGATCTAGCTGCCTTCAGTACCTCCCTAATCTCATTCTAGCTTGGTTCGTCTAATTCAAAATCAGCTGTCGCATGGGTTGAATTAACCAAGGCTTCTGTATAGCCGAGATCCTTGTCTCTGACAGGGCCACCCAATGTGTTCTGGAGATAGTTGTTAATCTCATCTGCAGAGCATTCTAACTGAATACTCCGCTTATCGCCAAATAGTTTCCTCGTAAAGCCAAAAGGATCTGCGAAGAACGATGATCTTTTCTTCGCTCTTTTCTTCCTTCTCCTCCGATTCCACTCAGCTTTACGAAAGGATTTTAGTCTTGATCTTACAACATCCGCACCTCGGATAGGGAATAATGTTCTTCCTCACTAGACTACCTGTACCTTTTTTTGAGTACCCTTATCTCTCCTCAGACCGTGTATCCTCTCAGCCCTACGGTTCTTGCTGTAGGGTATCCTTTTCCTCTCTTCGCGCAAACCAAATCGTTCTGTGGCATAACTGACTATCATTGTCGATAAGACGTGTAACCGCCTGTCAGCGTTGCCTTTAGATGTAAGAAGAATGATTTTGCTTACGTCCTCGTCAAACTGTTGCCATTCGCTGTGACAAGTCGCTGGAGGCCACTTGATCTTCTTACGGATTACTATGCTTGGGGTTGTTTGGCCAGTGGCTTGGAGGGACTAGATGCTGTGGTGTGAGTCCCGGCCATGCACCTCCTTCGTCTCACCAGGGGCTAAACCTGTGCGTTTCGTTGGCCTTCTTGGTATCGAAATATCCGTCCTAACGGGAATCACATTCTCCCCCACTCCTTTCGGGATTCCCTGGGGTATGTATCGTCGTGTGCTGTCGTGGCAAAGATTATTCCTCACGGAATGTACATGCTGAAATGCCAATCCAACATGATCTTGTGTTCAGTCTTTCCGGCTGTCGACTATCTCGGCAGTCACAGACACTTTTACTCGGTCGTCATCTGGTTTATTCCCAGACGTCACTGCGAAATTCAGAATGTAATTTGTCATGAAGACACTCCAAGAAGTGCACAAGATTGCCTCGTCAGTGATGTTATGACTTGGGGTCATGACAAGTTTCGGGTCTTGCAACATCTTACTTGTTCGCCAAAGCGACCATACTGAAACAGTACTATTCCGGTAGGCGATCCTGAAGCAAAAAAAAAAAAAAAAAAAAAGAAATACGCCAAGCCCGCAACAGATGAACTCATTAAATAATTGCCACTGCTAATCTTGAAATTTACAAGCGACCAATCATCAATGACTTACGTCACTTCCTCCTCAGCCAAGACGATACAAAAAAGAATAGACAGCATGCTCGTCTATTTTTTCATTTTATGTGGGCCATGCGGGAAGATCCACATTCTCAATGAACAGTTTGACATAACAGGTAAGTAATGGTAAGAAAAGTGTCCTTTCATACGAAACGCTACTTTAACCATATATATATATATATATATATATCGTTACATATATCAGGTCATCCCATGTTCTGTCCGAATTTTGAATAAAGAAAACAAGTGACCAAATATTACATTTAATTACAGATTCAATCAACAGTGTATTTTCCCTGATTATCTATGTCTTCCTTCCATCTATTCACAAGCTTACTAATTCCATTATTGTAAAATTCTTTTGGCTTTGATTCGAAGAACTCACAAATGTCAGTTTTAACCTCTTCCTATGTTACAAAAGCTGTTTCTTCCAAATGATTCTGTAAGTTACGAAACAAATGGTAGTCTGAAGGAGCAAGATCGGGAGAATAAAGTGGATGAGGAATTTTCTCCCAACCAAGTTCTTCGATCTTTTGTGACGTGATTCTTGCTGTGTGGGGTCGCGCATTGTCCTGATGAAACATCACCTCTTTTTGATTCACGAGAGGAGGTCTTTTTTTCCCTCAAAGCTTGATTCAAACGCTCTAATTGCTGACAGTATATTTGAGCATTAATTGTTGCATTAGGTGGTAAGAATTCAAAGTGGATTATTCCTTGGCGATCCCACCAGATTGAAAGAAGAACCTTTTACCCATGAAGTTCCCTTCTCGGCTGTGGCTGGGGTCCTCCCCCTTTACCAAGTCACTGTCTACGACGCTTAACATTTCAATAAAAGATCCATTTTTCGTCCCCAGTCACAAGTCTATCCAAAAAAGGTAAAACAAGTTGGCAAGAATGGAGAGAAGAGCAGATGTCAACTCGGGATTTGAGGTTGTTTTCATACAATTCATGAGGCACCCATTTTCCAAGTTTAGGAACTTTTCCAAGTTGTTGAAGATGACGATGAACAGTTGTATGGTTTGAACTGAGAACCACTGCCAATTCCTCAACTGATAAAGCAGGGCTGCTTCAAGAAGCTTTTCATCAAACTCAAATGGACGTTAAGTTCGATCTTCATCTTCAAGGGGGAAATCTCCACCTCTGAATTTTGCAAACCATCTTCTACAAGTTCTTTCATTCACACATTCCTCTCTATAAACTGAGTGAATGTTTCTAGCCACTTCGGATGCTGAGTTTCCTTTCTTGAACTCATAAAGCATTATGTGCCTCAAATGATTCTTGGGTACTTCCATGTTAGCAGGGTTTTAATCAAACAAAATTTAATCTTATTGTTCACTGAAATATAATTTGATCAGTTTAAATGCATCTAAACATAAAAATAATGTCAGCTGAAAATATTAACCCGAGAAGGATCAACGAGTCACTCTCCTGGATGTTAGCATCGGCCATGTTGATGGAAGACAGGAATGATTAATCTAGAAGTAAACTCAAAATTTAAAAAAAAACCTGTTCAGTTGGGCTCACGTTCTCGTCTGATATGAAGTGGAAAGACTATATTGAATCCATTGCTAGGTCAGATGCTATGAAAGTTAGTTCAGTGTGTCATGCGAGACATTTTTTTTTCTCTCTGGAATCTATCTTAAATATTTATAAGTCTACCATTCGTCTATGCTTAGAATATAGATGAGCTGTCTAGATGTACCTGTAAGTTTCATGCTAACAGTTTCTTTTCAGGCACTTCTCGCTTGTGGAACTCCCTTCCGGCTCCATGCTTTCCAGCCAACTTTAATCTGCCAAAATTTTAATTTATAATTTATAATAAATACGTAATTGTTGTTCTAAAATAAGAAAAATATCATCCCAATTTTCATTTTAAATCCAACAGTAATAATTGTAACACTTTTTGTCAATAAAGCTATTCATCAGTAACCGCATATTTTATTTGGCGAAAAAATAAAAAAAATCTATAAAAAGGCCAATTTCGAAGAAAGGAGTATATCAAGTTAATAATTCATTGAAATTTTAATTTTCATCATCATCATCATCATCATCATCATCATCATCATCACCACCACCACCACTTTTTATTATAAAATCAATATCTTCCTCTACCTATAGCTTGGGCACTCGATTTGCACTTTTTTTAGTTCAATTTTATTCTTTTTCCATAAACGTATGTTAGCCTCATTCAATTCATATTCTATAGCTGCAGATCTGTTTCCTATACTTTCTACTAATTCTATTTCTTTTTGTTTAAAATTTGCACCATAACCCGCACGTTTTAACGACATTTTGACTGTAAAATAAAATGTTATATTTATGGGGAAAACCACAGGGTAATTTTCAAAATTATTTTAGCTGCTTAGTTTCGATTTTATTCTTAATTTCAAAATGTCTCCATAATTCTTTTTTTCTTTTTTTTTGTTGACAAAATTTATAGATGCGTATTCTACATAGGGATAGATATATTTCTTAATTTTTGGATCTTTTGTTGGGGTGCGTATTATTTATGGGTGCGTATTATTTTCGAGAAATTACGGTAATATGACATAAATATTCATTATAGAAATTAAAATATGTTAATATGTATTACAAAAATAAAAATGTGTGACAGAAATGAACATACATGAATATTTACTGTTGTATATGAATACGTATTATAGAAATTAAAATATATGAAAATGTACCATAAATTACCCATATTGAAATTAAATGAAAATTAATAAATATATATATATGATATGAATGAACATGTATTTTAGGATATGAATATGCCTTATAGAAATTAAAATACGTGAATATCGACGATAGAAATGGGAATTTACTACATTTTTGAATATATATTATAGCAACACAATACATGAATATGTAATATAGAAATGAAAATATACTATAGAACATGACTATCTATTCTAGAAATGAAAATATAAATAGGTTTAATAAAGATAAAAATAGTACTATACAATATGAAAAGGCATTATAGTTATATCAATAAGTAATATAGAAATTAATAATGCTTACTTTAGAAATGCAGAGTAAATCACGAAAAATAATTGTCTGTGTTTCGGAATTAAAGCACTTTTTAATGATAACAATTGACTATTGTATGTATATGGATTTCAAACAAAGTTTAGTGAAGATCAGGCTCGAAAATAAGGACGGAAAAAAACGACGCAATATTAAGTAAGGTAAAAAAAAACACAGAGTATTTTGTGGATGTGATTTCTGACCACCATCTAAGTCAAAAGTATGGAAGACTATCTGTCCTCGTTACTGAAAAATACAGTTGTAAAAATGTTTTCTTGAGCATTTGCTTCCGTTTCAACTTCATATAACTAAGGTGCGCTCTGTTTGGTTTTCGTTCCCTCCGGATTTCTCCAGTCTTTAGTTCTGCTTGAAATCTAAGACTTTAGCCAACACAGACCCCAACAATTACAGAATTTGACTTTTTCTTTATTGACACATATTATTTAATGATCTGATGTTCGTAACATATGTGAAGACAAGGGAGGTCGTGCATTCAGTACGTTTGTTTTACTTAAATTAAATGTATTTCCACCAGGAAGAAAATATTGAAAATTAATAACAGATTATCTGAAATCATTGAAAGCCAAAATTCGCGGCGTCAGATGTTCCACAGGTGGCAAACATTTCAAGTCTATATTTGATTGCATTTATAATTCATATCAATGTTAATGAATATACCTTTTATTATTTAAAGTTTCATCTTTTCGGGGGTTTTTTTTAATACGTTTAATGAATTGGAGACTCATTAGACTGCACGCCTCGAAAAAATATCAGTTGTTCTTGTTTAATATCAATGTTTTTGGTTAGTTTGTATGCTGGACTTCAGTCATTTAAAAACTTTCTCGTTTTAGATGTTTAAATATCTTATTATGTAAATATTCTATAATAATTTTAATCGCAAAATTCATAAATATAAATTCTTTTTCAGTCTGATTCTTATATTTCTCTATTTGTCTCTCTCTCCTTCTTCCAACTCTATTACAATACTAGCCGATTTACCCGCGCCTTGCTATGTGTCACATATTTTAGTAAGAAAATCATGTTTGATTTTAATTCATTGTTATAAATTGTGGAGAAAAATAATGCATTACGATATGACTCAACGATCTTGCTGATGCGACCTCCATCTTCTGGATTTCTCCTCCTATATTTTAGATAGGAATCATTCCCGTGTTCAAATCTAAATTTAATTTAAATCAAAGGGGAAAAGTTTTCAATGAGGTGGTGCAAAACCAGCTTGATCTGACTCCTTTGATATGTACGAGATGCAATACTTGATTGAATGAATTGATACGCAGATTTCAACATTGATATGATAGTTGAATTATCGCAACAAATATATATTGTAAGGTACTATCAAATGTTTGGTGAATTCTTGCTCAACTGGACGTCCATATTGTCTCATTTTGATCTTGCCGATGTGACCCCCATCTTCTGGCTTTCTCCTTCTATATTTATGGACAGAAGTCATTCCCTTGTTCAAATTTAAATCAAAGTTTCAGTGGGGGTTTGTGCCCCCGGGGACTCCCTTTGATCAAAATGAAACATTTATCCAAATACTCTAGAAGTTATTCCCTTGTTCAAATGTACTTTTAATATATATCAAACCAAGAATGGGGTTATTCTTCTAGATTAGGGGTCGTTAAACTTTTTTCGACCAGAGATCCCTTTTGTTTTTCTTCTTTCACCAGCGACACCCATTTAAAATATATCATCAGGAGAGTGTACAAAAGAAAAGATGAGAAATGAAATGAAATGGGAAAAGTTCAAAGCAATTTTAAGTGTCTGTAGCTGATTACTCACATTTTGCCGGTGCGAAAAGAATACGTTTTTACGCTATGAAAAATCTTTCAAATCTCGCGCCGCCTATAAATCGTCAACAGACGGTAATTCCAAAATCTCGCCGCAGTGAGATTTTATTAATCAGGGAGCGGTAATCCAACGAAAGTTAAGAAATTTGGGCCAGGTTCAAAATTTCCCCCACCGTTCAGAATCCCCCTCCTCCAAAAAAAATAAAATAAAATAAAATAAAAATAAAAACTATTAAAAAAGAGCTAGCAGTACTCAATGTAGCATTAAATAAGTCTCATCAAAATAAGTTATATAAAAATAAGTTTAAAAAGACTTGGGTAGATTTAACTAAGGTTTTTTTTTTCCGTTGACTGTCGAGCTCAGTGCCTTTCTTTCATCTACACCGAAGACTACAACATACATGTACACGAACTAAAAGTTAGCTCAGTGTCATTTGCACACTGACTTCCATTCGACGGCTTCGACACCCTAGAACTTCTCATCGACCCCTGTCGGGGTTGCTCGAACCCCATTTGATGACCCCTATTCTAGATACATCAGACGCCAATAAAGTAAAAATTTAATATTAAAACCAAGCTTCTTTCTATATTCAAGATTTTTAACCGACGTTTGTTGTGTTTCTCTCCTCATCCTATATGACTCCAAAGATAAAACAATTATCAATTTGAAGAAGTCCCTTTGAATGACGGGATCTGTAATAGAGATTTTCCTTGCTCTTTGGTCATTCATTATTAGTTTCTTATGTAAATGTTATTACCACATCTTCTACAGAACAGGCACTACAAACACACTGGTAATAACAACCAGAAAAAAAGGCAGCTAAAATTATGGTCCCATAATGAAGATGTGCGTTGTGGAGTAATGGATATTGTCTCGGGGTGAGAACTCGGAAAGCTGAGATTGAATTCAAGTCGAGTTTGTTAGATTCATTTACGCACAAATACCCTTGGGAAAGGAATGAATCTCTTCTCCTCCAAGCTATGGGTTAAAGAGCAGGTTGAGTTCCTTGATTGGCAACCAGTCTACCGCAGAAAGAAATTGCAACCTACTGCGGGAAATAATCTGTTTTGTCAGTCATATATCGAAAGGTACATGAGCGTCCAAGCGTGTATCACTTATAGCACATCACTGACTGAATGAGGAAATGATGCATGGAGAATTTAACGCTATCAGGGTACATTAATGCAAAAGAAACAGTGGGAAACGTTGCAGAACAATTACCACAAAGAGAAAGAAAAGATGGCGTAACAGAGCAAGAATTAGAGCAAACGAAAGACAGAAAGTTGTGAAGAGCCATGTCCCGGAGAGTCATACATGTAGGAGAGATTAAACAGAAATAGAAGGGAAAAATTTTGCGAATTAAATAAAAAGAAAATTGAAATACTGGAAAGTGTACTGAGAGAAGTGATGCAAAAAAAGAATGATGTAGAAAAAACAAAGTTTTACGAAGATGCAAACTTCGACTAACATTGTATGAATAACGACAGTCAATGGACACAATTGAAGCAACGTCCTAAAACGGTAAAATTTGTAATAAAATAGAAATGAAGACGAGAAGAGGTGTCTGTTCAACACGTTGCTTTTTCACTTAATATCGTAACAGCAAGCCTTCGAAGACTTGCTGGCAGCCGACTAGGTAGACACCTCTTGTATCCGGCCGCAATTTGATTTTTGTGTTGGTCTTAAACAAGAGTAACATATTGATTTCATTTCCACTAATGTGCATAGAAATTCATTTAGTTTTCCCGACGTTGGAAAGCCGAGCAATAAACGTCAATCAGGCCCGAGCCCGGGGGCTACAGCTCTAACTGATGAGGTGCGAGCGACGACGTGTTTGACCCAGCAAACGACGTTTGCGTACAGTCAATGCTTTGACGTTCAACATTTATCCGAAGACAAAATAAAGAAAAAAGGAAAAAAAGTAATATTTGTATGCGTTAGCGACTTAGAAATCGTGTCTGCGTATTGGACCTCGACATTCAATAGAATGCATTCGCAGCACGAACAAGTTCCAAAGAAAAGCGATGCCCAGGGGCTCTGGAGAAATATTGCACTGCGTAGGGGTTTCGCTGCCCTAATATTTGATTAAATTGAAAGAATACACACGCATCTATCTATCTATCTATCTATCTATCTATCTATATATATATATATATATATATATATATATATATATATATATATATATATGGATAGATAGATTTAAATATAATTTTAAAGTATGAGAGTGCCTTCGATAAAATATTAAATACTGATGTTATTATATATGTTGTTTATTCGAATAATGATATATATATATAGATTCTATATTTACTTAAAATCGCTGTTTTCTGTAAGGTGTCTGTATCTCTCACAATATATATATATATATATATATATATATATATATATATATATATATATATATATATATATATATATATATATATATATATATATAAAGAAAAGTCATACCTAAGATTTAAAACGCATTTTTAAAAATGAAAATCTTTCTTGAAGTTTTCATTTTAGTTTCATTTTCAAGCTAATATTTCCAATAATGGATATATTTTGCTGTATTTCAAACTGAATTTAAATCGGTTGGAATGTGTTTTTAGTTTATTGTCAGTAAAAACGCTAAAATTGTGCATATTGAAAAATATGTCAGCACAAAGTAATTCTCTTTATAAAAAATCCTCAAAAATAAAATATACTTTTTTGAAACTTTATTTGAGGAAGATTCGTTAATTTAATGTTTAATTAATCTGACCTGAAACAAATCTTACTTTTCTTTAATATAGCACAGGAAAGTATTTTCTAGCACGGCGGTGGATGTTTTCATGAGGTGTTTATATATGCCTGGATAGACATAATTCCAGGGATTTTTTCTAAAGGGGCACATAACTGTAACAATCCCTTGGCAAATTTAATGTGAACGTTTTTTTTTTATACATTTTAAGTAATCTTACAAATTTAAGAAATATTCTAAGCAATCTAATATTTTATTGAATTTTAGGTACTTTGGCTTTATTGTGTAACTTACGAATATAGTTGTTGAGAAAATGCTAGAAAATTACCGATAAGTTTTAAATTTATTTGTTATCATTCTTATTTTCTGGTAATCCGTATTTACAAAAATCGACACGTTTAAACACACATAAAATAAATACAATATAATTTTTTTTTAAATATTGGATGCTCCCGAATTGTCGTGAGTGAATGGTTACTAAATATAGTCTTCATTTAATAACAATGTCACTTGACAACTACAAATTAATACTGAATTTTAAAAGATTTAAAAGTTTATAAATTATTTTAATTAAAATGTTAAAATATTGAAAACTATTCTTGTAAATTTAATTATTTATCGAAAACACTTTTTCTTCAGAAAATAGTGTCCGTAATATATTTTATGCATAAAAACAATCAAAATCTTTCTAACCAAAAAATTGAATGACCTAGTTTGACCATAAAAAGGTTGAGCCAAAAAAAAAAAATTAATGATTTAAATTCTTAGATACTTGTCCTTATAACAAATATAAATATAGAAAAAATTTATTGAAATTTCATAAAATTAAATAACTGGGTCTTAAGATATATAAAAAAAATTACAAAGATTATCTCTAAAAATACATGTCAAAAATAATTTAATTTCTTTTTGAACGTGTCTTGAAAGTTTCATTAAAATCCGACAAGTACCTGAATTTTTCAAGAATTTCCAAATCAGTGTTTTTTGCACCGCAAAAATAAAAGCTAAAATTTCCAAGACTAATTTATGGTCACTTGCTGACGCAAGAAAAATCGATTTTTTCAACCTAACATTTCGAAGGTTCTAAAATTCACCAAAAACTTAATAATAAAAATATTCTTTGATTTTCCCTTTAATAATAACATAAATATTTTGGTAATAAAACTTTGGAATATTTTTGCATAATGTATGTTCATATTTTGGCAAATATTTGAACTAGAACGTGATTATTTTGTAATTATTCGATAGTCGAGCTATAATCCAAACCACATGGCAGAAAGATTGCGTTCGAGCCTCAAACAGTCTATCACCATTCAGTGTCCATACCAGTGTCCACGTTTCATATATTTATACACATTCTATATCAGATATTGACCACTTTTACCCCATAAATATAACATAACTTAAAACTTTAGTTTTTTCATATGTGTGTGTGTTTTGTTGTTTTGTGTGTGTGTGTGTGTGTGTGTGTGTGTGTGTGTGTGTGTGTGTGTGTGTGTGTGTGTAACAAAATTACTAAAGAATTAATGAATTTTATTCATAATTCGACATAACTTCAAACTTTATTTTATATCAGGGAAGGCCACATCCGGC
Source organism: Acanthosepion pharaonis (assembly GCA_903632075.3). Lineage (NCBI taxonomy): Eukaryota > Metazoa > Mollusca > Cephalopoda > Sepiida > Sepiidae > Acanthosepion > Acanthosepion pharaonis. Next base: position 479,550 of record CAHIKZ030005513.1, on the reverse strand, counting down.
CCGCGAAGGATTTTTGACCGGTCCCTGCCAACTCTACATTAATTATCTCATTCATTTGTGGAGGTACTTACAATGCAACGAATTTTTTAAATCTAATTCTGAATTAACTGCTGGCTTCTACAAAAAAGACATATCCTTGTGAGGAACTTTTTTCAAAAATTAACTATGCCAAAAGTCGGTTAAGAAGATGTTTGGGTGATGACAATCTGGATGATGTTTTCTTTCTATTATCGAATAATATTTCACCTGATGTGGAAAAGTTATCGAACAATAAGAAGAAAGAAACAAGTTTCTCATTAAATAATTTGCTATTTCTAACTGTATTTCTTTAGTAGTAAGGAATTTACATTTTGTGTGTGTGTGTGTGCGTGTGTTATTCGTTATCCTGATATTCCTGGATTAAAATACGAAACAGTGTTTATATAATATAACATTAACTTCGTTGTTTTCCTTGAAACCTTCAGACAAAGGCGGCCTTCTGGATGAAGCGGTCTGAGGTTGAGATCATTTATTATAGAATATTTTATATCATGGCCATCCTCCATGACATTGCATAGCTTTCTGGACCGCACTCTCCAAAAGGGTGCCGACCCTAGTTTTAAATAGACGTCACCTCCTTTTTAACAGTGTGCATTACGTCTATCGGCATGCACACCCGGAAGCGTACATTTTCTTTATGATGTTTTCTCGGGTGAACAGGCCGGAAGACGAAATACACACTGTTTAAAATTTTTTAAAATGTGAGTTCTAAGTGAAACATTAAAAAAAAAATAAAATTTATAATATAATATATATATATATATATATATATATATATATATATATATATATATATATATATATAAGCAAGTGTAAATGGATATAAATCCGACAGAATGAAGAAATTTTGAAAAAACAAACAAAATCCTTAAATGTAGTTAAATGAAAGAAATGTCGACGTCTGACGTTTCGGTTTATTAAACCTTTTTCAAGACAATATTCATCAAAATACAATTCAGTTCAATATGACAAATACGAAACAGGTAGGTCCTTAAAATCTCGTGTTTTCGAACATAAACGAGATATTCGTCTCGGTAATTTTAACAATGCTTTAGTTGTACACACAACTAAAGCAGATCATAATTTCGATTTCGATTCCGTGAAAGTATTAAAATATTTTCATAATAAAAATCTCAGGAGGATTTATGAAGCAGGTATAATATCCATCTCACGCACGGTGAATACTAGACCTGGTTTCTTTAATATTTCCCTTTTTTAGCGAGATTGATGCTCGACAAGCACACATAAGAATTTTAGAACCTAATAGAATTCTTTTCATTTTTTTTTCTTTTTCATTTCAAAATAATCACAAACTTTCAGGAATACGTTATGAAAGCGTCGCCCATGTGACGACAGCGTGACCATGTTAGACGGAAGGCTGATCATTTTAAAAATTTTCAGTTATCTGTTCGGAATAAGACTTGTGTTTTTATGTCCATCGTATTTGTCATATTGAACTGAATTGTATTTTGATGAATATTGTCTTGAAAAGGTTTAATAAACCGAAACGTCAGACGTCGACATTTCTTTTTCATTTAACTACATTTAAGGATTTTTGTTTGTTTTTTCAAAATTTCTTCATATATATATATATATATATATATATGTAACCTCTATTTAAAAGTCGGTGGGTGAAAAAAAAAACTGGATAGTACAATTTTCAAATAAACTGGCATCCGAGTAACAATGGAAAAAAAAGTACCAGAAACATGGCGAAAAAATCTTCCAGTACGTTAAATCTCTGGTACAAATACCCACCCAGCGAAAAATAAGTTAAAACGAAGTGTGATCAATACACTTAGTGCAAAAGTAAAATAAATAAATCCTAATGAGTTATGTACTACCTACCTAGGTAGTGCCTGGCTCAATGGCTGATTTAGTTATATATATATATATATATATATATATATATATATATATATATATATATATATATATATGTGTGTGTGTGTGTGTGTATCAAAGTTTTTAGGCACAATGTGGTCAACAGTCCATACTAAGTAATTATGGCGTGAAGCTGAGAGTCACTACACTGTTGATGACCACATTGTTTACAAAAATTCTTTGGTCTAACCCATTCCACAAAATCAATTATTGCTCAATCCAATACTGATTTGGGAAAATTGTTTGAGCTGACAAGTTTTCACCACCCGCATATATACAAGGTATAGTCGAAAAGTAGCGGAGGTTTTAAATCTGTGTTTACCTTCAATTATTTATATTGTAATAATATAAATACTTATGTACACTGGAAATTATACACACACAAATAATTACACACACACACACACACACACACACACACACACACACTATATATATATATATATATATATATATATATATACACTGACCCCTTGATAAAAAATAAAAAAAATAGTTTTATGAGGAATTAATTCTATAGAATAGAACAGAATATATCTGATTAAAAATGGTTATTTAACTAGAATAGCAGATGCGTGCAATTGAACTACATGGAAAAATGAAGTGTAACACATTCCACACAAGTGCATAGCAGTAAAATCGCGCAAAGTAGCATTTACAAATGTATCCATGCTGAGGGCATAGTTTACACTGTAAATCAAAGTTTCCGTTCATTCATTTTTTTTTATAGTGGGCCATCTTTAACATAAGGTTCAATTGATAACCTAATGTCCATCATCTTTCGGTTATTGGTTATCACGTGAATATCTTATAAGATCTAGAATACATATGCAAACATTCGCTTGTAATTGATAATCCTCGAAAAATTATTAAAATTATATAAATTTTAGTATTTGTCTACAAAAACAGAATACAGAGAATATTATGATTGTAAAAAAAGAATACTAACCGTCATATACTTGCGATGTCATTCCAAATACCCATATGAGTTCTGATCTAATTTATCGAGACCGTTGCTTTGGTAACTCAGAATAAGTCTATGTTTTGCTTCAAATCCTTAAACAACATGAGAAGCTTCAGATGTTAATTTTACTGCTCTTTCAACACTCTGAGAATAAGAAGGAAAATCAGGCAATTCTAATTTTATTTTATTTATAAGAGGCTCGAATGTAATTTTCTGAAACCTTTTTCTGTGGTTTTAGGTTCACAAATTCCATTTTGATTAATTCTGACCAATGCAAGTCTTCAAGATTAATGGCTGGTGTTTTATTCAATATTTCCTGGGTGGCTTACCACGTCTAAAAGGATATAGATCAATTTCTATTTTAATTAAACAATCCATGTCGATTTCATTTATTTTTAGTGAATAGAACTTAAAATCTTTTTCCCTATATTTACTCACCTAATGTATATAATTCTTCCAACAGCTACTTTTCTCACTTCCAATATTTTTGACTTCATCATCGAATAAAACATATTCTCAGGTAACAGAGCAAAAGAATTATACTGGATATTCTTGAATACAATATTTTGAATTTCCTTTCGACTGTTTCTCAGTCCTTTGGACCATCTGCTAGCTATAGAATTTGCTATCTCCTCAATCACAAACCATCTAACTACATTCATTTCAATAATGAATTTAATAAGCTGCTGAAGCTTGTCATGGAGATCTGAAGCAGATGTACATCTGGCCCACATTAACCTGGTTGCTAAAGTTAATCATCTTGAATTACTTAATGTTCCAATTTTCCGGATAGCAAATGTAGAGTTAACTTTACCTTTGGAAAATCCAAAAGGAGCCTTTAGTGTTTACTTAGAAGCCTTATTGATACTATAGGTGCTATATTATCAAGAGGGATCCCGCTTTTCATAAATTCTACTAGTCCCTTTCATACAATTTGCCTAGTGGGCCTGTAAAAGCAGTCAGGCTTCTTGTCATATCAGCATATTTAAAACCAGCTCTGATTGGCAGCTTATTGTGGTGTAATAAACAGCCAATTGCATGTAATTTTCGATGGAGTTTCTTCTTCAGATCAGTTACAAGGCCCGCCTTACTTTCAGGATTTGTATTTGTGTTAAAAAGAACATCCTTAAGGCTGCCTATACTACCAAATTCTTCGAAAACACTAAAAGCCAGTGGCACCTATAACTGGAACTACTTTATGAGTTACGTATTTTTTAGTGTCAGTTTCTAGCTCTTGAAAAATTGTTAAATGGTATTCTTGGACATTTTCTTTTTTAGTTTAATATCACCATTTTCTTTAATTGTTTATACAACAAAGTTTCTTTATCAATCTTGCCATCAAATTCCTCCTAAAAAGACAAGTTTTTTTTAATACCTTATTTTGTCATTCATGTGTCATTACTTTTATTTTAGCTTTTCTCTGTCTAATTTTTATTTATCAATTATATTGTTTATAAACTCAAAACCTAGGTTAAAAAGACCCATAAAGTAAATCCAAAAGAAAGTTATTAGCAAGGAACGCTCCAAGATTAGAGAAAACATCTCCCCAATCTTGCGTTTTTATTCAGTAATTTTAATAAAACGTTTACAAAAATATTACTCTAGGAAATAATAATAAATTAAATTACACCGTCAATTTATATTTTACTTAAAACATTTGCAAATGATATCTTCTTTTTACATTATATTTCTTAAAATCTTCCGATGTAAATAAAAACAAAACGCACGCTGATATTACGATGTAATGGCAAATAATCACCCAGAAAATTTAAATCCGGTTCATTAAAAATAAAAGTGAAACTGGTACTTATCGTCTTTTAGTTTTTCTCCCAAATAAAACTATCGCTTAAAATAAATTAGAACATGTTTACGATTTATGAATGGTTTTACTGTAGGCACCTCCACTTGTCGCTGAAAAAACACCATAGTATGATAAAAAAAAACCTCAAACTTAATAAAATCAAAGTTTCATCGTCTAATTGTTTGATATTATTAAGAGGAAAAACCAAAGTACTTTTTTGATTATTTTATTAAATTTTTAAGTACTCTTTCAAGTTCTAAATTTTGGTTAAAAATATTGTTTTGTTTATGCCAGCGGTTGATGTATCATTTACGATAGGTATATTCACTATTTCGCTAAAAGAGAGCAGAGCTTCATGAAAAAAGCCCCCAAACTTGTTTAACAATTTTTTACTCGTCTAAATGTTTATTATTAGGGGGGAAAGAGAAAAGTATGTTTTGACTTTTTTCACTATTCCAAGCACTTCCGAAATTTGAATTTAAAATCTTGTTTTTTTTTTGGTTTTTGTTTTTTTGAGTCAGCAAAATTGACATAAAATCGATCTTGTCCGCCATTTTTGATAACTTTGTAAATATAATTTAAATTCTCCGTTTAAAAATCATTAAAAACTCAGTTATACCTTTTTCAAAGGCTTTTTGAAGTAAATTAGAAAATTTATAATTTATGTAATTGGAAACAATTTTTTAGCAAAAAAAAAAATAGTTTAAAATAAGAGAAGCATGTCTAACTTTTGTGATTTGTTTTGGAGGTGTGAATTGACATTTAGGTCAATCTATCGACAACTAACGTCCGGGGAATTTATCAGACGGAAGGACAGAATTGACATTATTTTCGAATTTTAAATGAGCCAGCTTATTTAACTATACAGTAATTTTAGAAATCTAATAATTTCAAAAGTCTAATAATTTATTGATTTTATTTAGGACATTTTTAACAAAGATATCCACTATTATTAAAGCAGTATTATAAACAACGCTGTATTTATCCAACACAGGAGGAGACAATTGTGTAGCGATTTTTAACATGTTTAATATCCTAAAATAAATAATATTTACCTATATTCTGTGTTGAGACCGTACAGTGCAATTATACCCCACTTCTTCTCATTTTAACCATATATATATATATATATATATATATATATATATATATATATATATATATATATATATATATATATGAAATAATGATATATTTATTTTATATATCAAGAAAAAATATTGAGGAAAAATGTATGACAATATGGAAAAAAAATCATCTACAGTAAATTTGCACCCTGTCTCTTACAACATTTCACCATTCCTGGCAGAACTTCTATTATCTCGCTGTGGGATATCTACTAACAAAAGTGATGGAAAGAAAAAGAATTTAAATTTCCGGCACGCTTCATTCGTGCGCATGTGTAGTTCTTCCATCATAAGTCCTATGAAGTTCCTAAAGGACGAAACGAGTCACAAGAACACTTTTTCACTTTGTTATAAGATTTACCCCATTATATATTTATATATATATAGCCACTGCTACGAGCAAGAAGAATTTTTTTTTCTCCTGATGATTGCCATCTTGGCCGAAACTAGTCGAAGTATCTAAATGAAATAATAATAAAAACGAAAGAATATTAATATACAATACAGTGTGTCTGAAAATTTTAATTTAAGATTTTTATTGTTCATATATATATATATATATATATATATATATATATATATATGATATATATGTATTTTCAGCAGTATGAATTCTTTCAAATTTTCAGTTAAATGAACCTTGTTCATATTGCACAAGGTTCTGTCTATCACTTTTATTATATTAAATCTTTCAAATTTCCATTTTGTTTATGTTTTTTGCGTTATCGGTAAATTTGACAAAATACACATTAGCTTTTATTTTATATTATTTTTTCCCGAGTACTTTCGAATGTTGGTACATTCGTTTTCAAGGATTGTTCTTTGTATATTTACGCAAGAGTCTTTTAATTTCGGCGTTTTTAAGTTTGATGTAATCAATTCATATATAAAAGAAATATGTTGTAGTGGTTCCAACGAGAGAAAAGTATGTATATTAAAAAGAAGAGAAGAGAGGTGCCGCAAACGTTTTTGGTTGTAATGTGGATTTATTTAGAAAAAATATTATGCTTTGTTTTACATAATTTTACGACACGTGTTTCTGGTCTCGCGACCGTCTTCAGGTAAAAGTGGAGATTTCTACATATTATTAAAAATAATTAATTTTTCTTCATGTTCAATGTGAAATATTCTCGATATGAGACATTCTCTGTTTGTGTGTAGGTAATCCGAATTTCTTTCTAGAATTGTGAAATTCTAGAAAGAAATATGTAGAAATCTCCACTTTATACATATATATATATATATATATATATATATGTATGTATTTTTGATCATTTTTTTCATATAAAATTGTATTTACTGATCACTTTAGTATAAAAATGTATATATTATACATCGGGTTTCGTTTTTTTTCGGTTAGGGATTCTCTATTTGTCCGTAGCTGTGACCCTAACAGGTGCTACCACCTCGAGTCAGGGTGGACCTACGAACAATAGCAATTAAGAGGTAGCCCACGTTCCTGAAAACCTCCAATCTCCCGATCCTTGCTGTCGGATGTAGTTTATCGTCATACCCAGGACTAACTCCTGCGTAGAGCGTTATGGCTACTTATAAAATGTAGCTTATTTGACATTAGACCACGTTAGTTGGGCAGCCATGAAGAACGCATAAAACTATAAATTTTGTTGGCGACATCATCTAGCTAACAATGGTGAGGCGTTCACCCAACAAGTGAATAGATACTGAACTTTCCTGAAGTGAGTGGAGCTTAGAGTGTCAAATCAATGTTAAAAAAAAAATACGACGAAAAAAAAAAGTGTAAGAGAGAAGAGAAAATAGAAGAGACGAATTAGCGAAAAATAATAGCGGCTGCAGGAAAAGCCATAAAGAATGTGTGAAACAAAGGAGTTTGTGCGGTTTGAATAGGTATGGATCAAAATGTCAGACAGGCGTTTTGTTAGTTCTCGAAGTTCCTCGTCAGTATGCAAGTAAGGCCGCGAGATTGGCCTTAAACGAGACATTACGACCGGTTTACACCGACAGGAATATATCATTGTCTCGCTTGGCTGCAAAAACGACTTATCAACACCTTTTCTCGATTCTTTTGCAGAATAACGTCCGCTTCCATCAAAGCCAAGTTGTAGCGATTGCACTTTCTTTCATTGCTTATTTGTTTCTTTGAATTGTTTTATACGTATTATGTCTTTATTTCGACTTTCTTATTCAATTTCACTTCGTTTTTTTTTTCTCTCTTCTCATTGGTCTCTTAATCTTAGTGCTTTTTCTTTTGGAGCGTTATTTCTTTTAACTTTCCCTGCTTCCATTATGGCTTTTCTCTTTTCATTGCTCTTTTAATCTTAAGGATTTTCTTTTGGGGCTGTGAAAATGAAACAAACACAATTTTAATAAACGTCATTTTTCTCAGTATCTGTCTATATTTTTGCGATGAGGTATTATAATTAATTACACTAAAAAAAGTAATGCAATGTTGTTATATATATATATATTTTAAGAAATGGACAAGGTCCGACAATTTATTTATTAAAGATATTTTTTTATTTATGTTTAACGTTGTTATTTTATAGATACAAGTATTTAAGCAAATGCTCTGTTTAAGATAAACAGTATTAAATAACATTTACCGGCCTGAATGTCCGAGAAATTTTCATAGAAAATATTCGTTCATAGACAGGATTCGAACCTGCATCCTATACGGAACTGTCATATACGCTGACATGCCTTAACCACTCGGCCACCATGAACCTTATGGTAGACAGTTCCGTATAGGATGCAGGTTCGAATCCTGTCTATGAACGAATATTTTCTATGAAAATTTCTCGGACATTCAGGCCGGTAAATGTTATTTAATACTGTTTATCTTAAACAGAGCATTTGCTTAAATACTTGTATCTATAAAATAACAACGTTAAACATAAATAAAAAAATGTCTTTAATAAATAAATTGTCGGACCTTGTCCATTTCTTAACATATGACGTCATTTGTTTACATTCGATACGCCAGAGCAGTTATGAATGTACGAGATTCATGGAAGATTGTAGTTTATAACAGTAAATTCGACCCTGTCTACCATAAGGTTCATGGTGGCCGAGTGGTTAAGGCATGTCAGCGTATATGACAGTTCTGTATAGGATGCAGGTTCGAATCCTGTCTATGAACGAATATTTTCTATGAAAATTTCTCGGACATTCAGGCCGGTAAATGTTATTTAATACTGTTTATCTTAAACAGAGCATTTGCTTAAATACTTGTATCTATAAAATAACAACGTTAAACATAAATAAAAAAAAAAATGTCTTTAATAAATATATATATATATATGTATATATATATCTATATATATATTACAAACATACATATATATATACGTATATAAATATATATATGTATGTATGTAATAGCGTCTAATATTAGTGATCGAAATTTCCATTTTCGATGAAAAATTATTCAACATATGCCTGTCTGTGTGTATAAGATATGATATATCAATCTAACGTTGTGTTTTTTTTAAAGGATCAAATATATTTGATACACTCTGTATATATATATATATATATATATATATATATATATATATGCCAAATATGGCTGAAACTCCATTTCTGTTTTGATTATCGAAGTAATGCAGTGTCGAGCATGCTCAATATTTAAAGCGGGGAACATTTCAAAACACCGGGTACTATAAACAATCTCATGCAGTCCACAATATGTGTGTGTGTGTGTGTGTATGTGTGTGTATCATATGCGATATGTGTGTGTAAGTGAGAAACATAGTCTGTGTGTGTTTTTCTGAGAGAGAAAATGTGTATGAAAGAGACGGAATGTGTGTTGTATAAGCCTATGTATGTGCTTATGTCTGTGAAACAGAGGAGGAGTTTGTTTCGTATGTGGGTGTAGGAGATAAGGACTGTATATATCTCATATGTGTGTGACAGACATGTGTGTGTGTGTGTGTTTGTCTGAGATAGAAAGTAAGAGACGAAATGTGTTTGCTTGTCTGCTAAATAAAGATATGGTGGCTGTTTCGTATATGTGTGAGTTTGTGCGTGCGTGTAAGAGATAAAGACTGTATATATGTAGTGTGTGCAAATGAGAAAGAGTGTATTCGTGATAGTGACAGCATGTGTGCGCGTGTATGTGCGTTTATCTGTGTGTGTGTATTTTCCATATATCTGTGAAACAGAAAGGGAGTGTTTGTTTCGTATGGCTTTCTATGTGTGTGTATGCGTGTTTGTAGGTGTAAGGGATAGCGATTGTGTATATATGTGCCGTATGTGTGGCTGTGCGCACGTTGGTATGACTGCCCAGACAGGAGTAAATGTGCGTACGAAATCTGGTCATCAACTACAACTTTTCATTCATCGTCCTCTTCATAACACTTGACCCTAGTCCTGGCCAATGACCCATTAACATCTAAAAATCCCTCACTTCGGCTACTAAATGTTAACCAACGTTTTCGCCGATTCTTCAAATTTGTGTCCTTGCCCGCTTTCACCTCAAAAAATGAACTCATTGCACTCATCCTACCCCGCACTGCCTTTATAAAAATAAAATCCATTTACTTCTAAAATCTTCGATAAGCAAATCATCCGGCTGTTTCTATTTGCTCATTTTTTTTACGACAGGGATAGCGATTAAGACGCACAGGTTTCAGAAATTAATTCCAAAACGACTTTTAGACTGTCGTTACCGGGGTTAACGATTTGCTTGTTAATTTTAAACCCTTAAAAAAAAACTGGTCTCCTTTAATCATTTGAAAGGCACATATCAATATGGCTGATGCTAACCTCCACGTGAGTGACTCGTTTCGCCTTCTCGGGCTAACTTTCTCAACTAACATCAAGTGAAAAGACTTTATTCAACCCATTGCTAGATCAGCTGCCAAAATAGTTACTTTACTGTGTCGTCGAGACAATTTTTTCTCCAGAATCTAACATATCTATTTGTCCATGCTTAAATTTTTTCTGTCACCTATGGTGTGAAGTTCCTGTAATATATCTGTAGATCCTTGATAAAATCTAAAGAAGAATCAGCAATATTGTTGCTCTTGATCTGCCATCTCAGATTCAATCACGTTACCCCCGCCGTAAAGTTGCCTCCCTTTGCCTTTTCTATATATACTTTCATAGTAATCATTCGAATGAGCTCTTCGTTATGGTACCTAGACCTTTCGAATGGCAGTAATTGACTGGCATCAAGATCTCATCAATTTACAGTTTTTGGTTAGATATAACTATAAATTTTATGCTAACCGCTTCTTTTTTTTGTGCTTCTCCGTTCCAGCTCCTTGATCTACCGCCAACTTTAATGTTCAATAATTTAAATGCAATGTCAATCGCTTTCTACTGTCTTCCTGATTACTCTTCTTTCGCCTTAGTAAAGATTTTGTTTTGTAATTCTTCCACACCCAGTAACCTATTGTGTCTTAGTGGCTTTACTGCCTTACTTGGGGTGGAATCGATTAAAAATCAATACCTTTTTGCTTTTAAAATTAATTCAATACCTTTCAGTTTTTAACGGAAATATTATTGATGCTTGACAATTAAGATATTTTTTCGAATTAAAATATTGTTAATTGAAATTAAAATATCGTGAAAGCTGTAAACACAACTCAACAATGCAGCACTTACATTGGGGTTGAATAAGTGATCGTACACATGAAAATATTTCTTATGTTTTATTTGTAACATATTAAATTAACAAAATGTGAATATATCTACTGTATCAGATTGCATACTAAAAATGTATGCATATAAATCTAAATAATATTCCATGGTTAAGAAAATATAGCAATATTTAAATTTTTAGGGGTTTAAAAAACAATCGTACAGCAGAACAAAAACCTTTTCTCCATTTAATATTTTGTAGCAAAGCCTTTAAGTTCAACAGCAACTAATCTCTTCCTGTAGTTTTTAATTAACGATTCGCATACTTTAGTAGGTATTTTGTCCTATTCTTCCTGAGTAATTGTCTTCAGGTTTTTAATGTTTGTTGGACCTCTATCAAGGATCTTATTTTTCAAAAACAGCCATAAATTCTCTGTTGGATTCAAATCCGTCGACTGACTGGGCTATTGTAAGATGTTAACGTTGTTATTAGCAAGCCAATTCTTCGTACTCTTAGCAGTATGTTTAGGATCATTGTGCTGCTGGAAGATCCAATCAGGAAGAAGCCCAAAATTCTCTACCGAAAGCGATAAATTTTCGCTTAGGATTTGTTGATATTTTTCTGCATTCATTCTATCGTCTATAATTGCTAGTTTGCCAACACCTCGCATCGAAAAGCAGCCCCAAACTATGATGCTACCCCCACTAAATTTGGCAGTTGGTATCGTGTTGTTGGGTGCGTATGCTTCGCCGTCTTTCCTCTATACATGATTCAGGGAATTGAGATCGACAACTCAATTTTACTCTCATCTGACCAAAGAACTCTTTTCCTTATCTTTATGCTCTGTCGAAAATTTCAACCTGGCATCTCTATGCCGTTTCAGAAGGAGTGGTGTCTTCCTTGGGGAGCGCGACTTTATACCGTCTCTACGTTAACTCCTGACAAACTCAGATCATTCTGAAGGTCTTGTCTGATGGCCATTGGGTTATTCTGGACCTGTCGCATCAACTGCCTTTGTAATCTGGGAGAGATCTTCCTGGGAACACCGGGTCTGCCTTTGTTCTGAACAGGATTACGTCTTTTAAATCTTGCAATAAATGAACCAATTGTTGAAAAAGATATATCCGTGTCACTAGAGATGTTTCTGTAACTTTTTCCATTGTTCCATAGCTTAATAATTAGCTCTTTTGTTTTTTAGCTCAAGTCATTTCCTTACGTCTAGCCATTATTAGAAACGTTATCAGTGAACAATGACTGCAGAATTATCCCATTTTTGAACTGAATGTTGCAATAGAGTTACTGAGAATATTCTAGAATAGTTTAGAATCTTCTACCTTGAAGCACAACCAAAATCTACCGTATTATAATACAACAATTGATACTGTACGAACACTTTTTCCACTATTCGAAATATAAAAATTTGCATAACTATCGCTTATCGATGAATTTTTAATTTTAAATTGCAGATTCTGATTCTATGCTACAAAATACATGTATAAGATTATTATTCGAGGTTTTCATTCGCTATAAGTGATAATAACAAGCATTTGTTTGCTGTACGATCACTTATTCAACCCCACTGTATCTTAAAAGTCAGCTTGGTATAATATTGAGAGCATGCATAAGACAGAACAGACTTAATAGTCAGCGCATGCGTAAAAAAACAGCTTTCCTAATGAGCGCATGTATAAGTCAGAACAATGTTTGCCATCACAAAACAGTACAGTAATAGAAATGTACAAGGTGTAATAAAATATTTACCTGTCAAATGCAAAAATTCAACAGGAATTCTACCGCCACCGACCCAGCAAATATGCACAACTTCAGCTATCAACGAAGAAAATAATGGCAACTATTATTTGGCGGCAAAAGATGTTTACCTCACGAAATTCATAGCGTATGATTGGCAGCTGATCACTCTTCCGATCTCAGTGGCGTCGAGAGGGTACTGGCTGGTTATATTCAATGCCTCGAAAACAGAACTAGTTACATTCCACCATCGCCGATCGCACCCCGAACTGCCACAAGTCGCTATGATTGGATGCGCCCTTAGGGAAGCTCCGTGCGATAGACTATTGGGTCTTAAAATCACTCCCGACATCAAGTGGAACTTGTACATGCGAATCATCGGTCAAAATGCGTTAAAAAAATGGTCGGCTCCTTGTACCGCTCCAGTAAGTACCTGACTCATCGCTACCATTACAAGAGTCAGATCAGGCCTAAAATTGAGTGCTGCTGTCACATTTCGGGAGGAGCTGCCAAGTTCTAACTTTCCAGTCTCCTAAGAGTCCAAAAGCGCCTCCAAGTCCTTGTGGGTGACAACTTATTTTCCACCCTCCAACTTCTCTCTCATAGGCGGATGCGAGCATCTCACTTTTCTATCGCTACTTACATGGAAAGTGCTCGGACGAACTGGATTCCTTGGTTCCGCTAGTTATAACTATTACGTCTAGGACCCGCTATGGAACTCACAGTGTTGAAAACAACCGCCATTCCCTCCATATTACATTGTTGATAAATACGTTCTTCTCGAACAGCTTTTTCCCGCGAACCACTGCTCTGGGAAACCGACTACTGATAGGATATTTCCTCAATTACTACAATCCTAAGCTTTTCAAGTTGAGGGTTAACCATTATCTTCCCCTCCGATTCGCATAAATTACCTCTTAACGTAACGCTCTACCTCGAGTGCCTCCCGGTTCTTGTACAGGATGAACCGCGCTGTAAAAACAAAAGATTGTTAAGACTATCAAATACTGGGAAGCTCTAGACCCTCTGAAACGAAATCAAGCTGCACAATACCACTCCACACGCTGCCAAAGTAGAATATTTTTATTGACAAACAAAGCATAGCTATTCTGTTTTTATTGAAATAACCTGCAATAAGTTTATTTCAAGGTATGTAAATATAGGTAAAATAAAAGTATTCAAGACGAGTGCACGCGAGTTAGAGTGTGGCTCCATTGAGGTGGGGACATAATTTCATTAGGCTAAGGGCCACCAAATGTCATACTCCGGTTCTGAACATTGATAATGGTTTACTCTAGACTTAAAGGGATCGTTTTAATCAGGAAATTATCCGCTGGGGAGAATTTTTTTTCTACAGCTTCGGAGAAGAATCTGCCTGGGTGGAATACGAAGGGAATCTGCCAAAGGAATACGAAGGGAATGAGGATGATTCGATCCTGCGTACTGGGGAGAGCAGCCCTAGCTGTGAAGGTCTAAAAGGGTGGAACGTGGTATTTCCGGGTACATGTCATGAAAATAGCGATAGAGTAGTGGTAGGCTTGCGACGTTTCGTTTATGGGAAACTGGTTGTAGGATTGAAAATAATCGCCCACAAGGCCACGTAGACACTTTTGAACTCTGTCAAGGCTGAAAAGTGAGGATTGGGCAGATGCAACACAGATATGGCAGCAATACTCGATTTTTGCCTGATCTTGGTATGGTTTTCAGGCACTTTCCAAAGGTGCCGCACACTGGGATCGACTCAGTCCGATTCGTCAGTTTTCTTCCTGACCATGGTGAGTTTCTAACTTGGGTCCCATGATCAGAATACGAGCCTTCTAACCACTCGGCCACGTACCCATTACGACCCGTATTATAACAAACAAAAAAAAAAAAAAAAAAAAAAATAAATATGAATTTGTCATATTCATAGCATTTCAGTTTATGAAACTATTTAGAAATTATAATATCTAGAAAATTAAAATCGTTGCTTTATAAAAATTTCTACGATTTAAGCATTCTGAGTTATAATAAAAAAATTATCAGCTTGAAACACAATGATACAAACTAAAACCTTATTTTCTTTGCTTTGCTTCCATGTAAAAAAAATATGCGTTTTTCGTATTGATATCACTCCAGTTTTTGAAACTTTTTAGAAGTTGTAACGTCTAGAAAATTAAAATCTCTACTTTATAAAAGCCTTACGCTGCAGTTTATATAATCCATCATTGTCAAAGTTACATATTCTCAAAATCTGCACTTAATTGCCCTGCTTACGTCTATCCAACAGCTTCATTTGTTAACTTCCTTGAGTGACACTTGGGCCTTGTATTGAATGAATACAAGTGCGATTACGATTAAATTATTCACTTTAATTGCCACCACTTTCATACTGATTCTTATTTTGTATAGCTCGCTTATTATTTTTCAAACGATTTTCTCTCCGGCATGATTATTTTGTTCTATCAAACGTACACAGAATTTCCCGGCGGAATATTTATTTACGCCAGTCGGCTGCATGAATATGGCTCAACATTAAAAAGTTTCAAGGGAATTTTTCGTTGAAGTGGTCTCAGTTATTTTCACTACAGAAGAACGTACGCACAGACATCTGCCTCAGAAATGAGGAAAAATTGTCATTTTTCTTTGGAGAAGTTTTGATATAATATTAACACAGATGGCAGTGGGATTAGCACACGCCGCTTCCTGTGATTAATTGCCAATCTATTTGCAAAACAAAATTAAATAAAAAATATATATTTCTTCTCTATCATTATGAACATTTCTTGTTTCTAAAGTAAAAGATATTTACACGTCGGATCTTTCTTAGTAAAAATCGCCAATCGTTTAAAATGATTAAAACGTTACCTTTGATGAAAGTTTAAAATTTCTAGAAACATTGAACTTAATCATTGTTTATGTATGTCATTGATTCTCAAGCTTTTTAAACAACTGCACGCCTCGGAGAAAATAAAAATATCCCGGCACACTTAGTTTTTAAATGATTTCCATTTAAATACTATGAAGTAAAATCTTCGAGTTTTCAAAAATACACACACAAATATGAACGTATTTTATTTCAATGTTTGTATTTCATTATTTGTGAATCTTATTTAGTGGGAAAACTGAGCCTGGTGTTTTTTCGCGATTTCTTCAATGTTTGGTCGAATGTGCAATAAGCAGATTCTCATTTCTTCTTCAGTTGAGCGTAATCTTTCCCGCTCCTTATTTTTGATGTTATTTAGGGCTGAGAAACCCAATTCACATAAATAAGAAGTAGAAAATTACAATAAAACCTTTTTAGCTAATGTGAGATGAAAAGTTTAATACTTACTCATTTATTCAATTTATTATAGTAAGGCTGTACCATTACGGCTTCCACAAGCACATACACATATATGTATACCGTGACAATATTTCGTGACGCGCTTAAGATCATCGTGGCATGGCGGTTGAGAATCACTGATATATATGGTTACGTACGAATGACTGAATGAACAAGTAAGAAAGAAACGAAACAAAACGGGCCGCATGTTGCCTATGGGATGCATTTTGCCTACGATTGATTTACACTGACACCCTCATGTTATAGGTACTGAAATAAGATGTGACACAAGTTCATTTTAATGTTGGTTCCTCCTACGCATACATACGGGCCGAGAACAAAAACTGACTAGCCACTGTCACGCTAGTGTCGATATCCATAAACTCTCCGTCTTTAGGGCGATGAGGAAAGTACTGCCGCAGGGTTGGAATCCCCTCGGTCAGGCTTCTCTATAATTTGAAAAGGAGAACAGATACCACGCTTTGATCTCAGTCCATAGGCAAACTTATGTTACAAATTAAAAAATTCCTACCGATATAAGTTATCAAGACAGCATTTTTTTTTCTTTCGGTACAAAAGAATATCTATTAGGTTTAACTTAGCGAGATACAACTTCACCACTTTAAAGAATCCAGCACGATTTCAAATAGCTGCAGTCGTCATTAGAGTGTGTTGGGCCCTGATTCTTAAAAGGATCAACTGACTTGCTAACGATATTTCTCCAATCTTGGACGTGATCTCATAAAAGTAAGTTTTATATGAAAAATTACTCTCTAAAGAACTTTAATGTCTATACCATCATCTTAAAACCAGTTGGAAGTATAATAATTTTGGAAATAAACTGCGAAATCCTTTAGCGTTGCCAGTCAAGGATTGAGAAGAGAACCACTTAGACATTTCGCTCTCTTTAGAAGAGTCATTACCTGCCTTTACCCAGATGTACCCAGTGCCTCTAATTTTTCAAGAAGACACAGGAAGCCATCTTTACGCATTCAGATTCAA
The DNA here is from genome assembly GCA_903632075.3 of Acanthosepion pharaonis. Lineage (NCBI taxonomy): Eukaryota > Metazoa > Mollusca > Cephalopoda > Sepiida > Sepiidae > Acanthosepion > Acanthosepion pharaonis. Next base: position 462,114 of record CAHIKZ030005513.1, on the reverse strand, counting down.
TCTCAATAAGATTGAATTGACGTACAAATTTGTTATACTTCAAAAATGACCAATGAATGGCATAGGAGAGTCGTTCTGTCCGGCAGAGGAAGGCAAGGACGCGTCCTTAAGTTAAGCGCATAAAAAGGATATGAAAGGCATAAAGAGTAGTTTATTTGACAGCGGAAAAGTTTATCTTCCTTTTTTAGTCGCTCCTGCTACTGCTTTCCGGTGGAGTTTTCCTCATCAGTGAACAACATTCTGATTGAGTTACAAAAATATGTTTGAAACTAAAATTACGCCGGTCAGTAAAAAAGTTTCTGAGCCTGTCTATATATTTTTGGAAACTGATCTTCTTCTTCTTCTTCTTCTTCTTCTTCTTCTTCTTCTTCTTCTATATGGCACATCTCTTCAGAACATATGCAATCATGACTCTCTACAACTTCCTATCACTTATATCCCTTAGCAGTTTTTCTCCCTTTCCGCTATCCATTTACACAAGTTCTTCAGTTAAGTGAATGGTTGTCAACCTCTATCTTCCCTGCCTTCAATATGCCCTGTGAAGGTTAAGTTTTCCAAGCCCTTCTTCCTTATTATCTAAGGAAATTCAGCCGTCTCTTCTTCATTCTGCATATAATTTTTCCTTCTATTGCCTTTGTCCTTAAAGATTTACTTTATGCTTATCCGCTTCGTGAATGGATTTTTCAACACCCTTCTGTAGAACCACATTTCTGCTGTCTCTCGTTTTTTTCCTCATCCGTTGGGAGATTATCAAGCACTCACTGTCATATAAAAAGATGAATAACTTATAGCCATCAAGCACTCTTTTCTAGCGAATTCTTTCCGTTTCTCAGCAACTTGTTTAGTTTTTGTAATGCCTTTTTCGTTAGTCCAATGCGTACTTCGGATCTCGATGTCGCATTTTTCATCCTCAGTTAAAACACTTCCCAGATATTTCTACACCGGCTTGATGTTGACATCTTCAACTTATAACTCATATCTTGGGTCTTTCCCCTTACTGATGACCATACTTTCTGTCTTTTTGTAGTTGATAAATAATCCTTTTTTTATTCTTGCATTTTTACTTTGATCAAAATCAGCTTGATCATTCGTATGAAGAAACTTTCAAAGAGCAATTCAAAAATGTTCTTCAAAAATAGAAATTAAATAATAAACAATAAATATTTATAAGTCTATGAGCACCCCCCCCCCATGCTTCGAATATTGCTGTCACATATCGACTGGTGCTCCTGCAGTATCTTTAGAGATTTTTGATAAAATCCAAAGAAACATCAGCAATGTTGATGGTCCTGACCTGGCATCCGACTTCAGTCAATTTCCCACTCCGTCATTGTAGCTTTCTTGTGCTTTTGCTATAAATACGTTTCTATATCGATCCGAATAAGCTACAGGGAATTGTGAATTTAACCCTTTATTTAATCTACGGGATAGACTGTTCACGTACCATTGCCGCTGGCAGGGATTAAATAAAAGTTCACTTCGTAAATTCATTTAGGTCACCCGGGCCGATATACACCCGATGAAGGCCGGAGGTAGATGAAACGTTGTGATAACAAAAACAAAGGAAGATAATGAGGACAAATCGTGTAAACAATGATAACTTCTCATCACAGAAATTCACACAGTAACTTGCCAGATATACATCTAATTCACAGTTCGTTGTATCTCTTGTAAAACGCCATACATTTTGTCTTTTCACTGTTGAGGGTTAAACTTTTCTTCTCGCTTTCCTTTACTACTACTATGGAAAGTGCTCAAACGAGCTACATTCCTTAGTTCCACCAGTTCTAAACTCCACTGTAAAGATCCGTCATACCATGCACATTGTAGAGAACGGCCCTCATTCCCTCCGTATTTAACTGGTGAGATGTAAGTTCCACTCGAACATGTTCTTCCCACAAATTGTTGCTTTTTGAAACCGGCTCCCAAGAGGATACTTCCACGATCATTACAATTTTAACCATTATCTTCCCCACCTATCCCCATAAACTGTGCCTGTTACAGTCTAACCTTCTACTTCGAGTGATTCTCAGGTCTTGTACAAGGTAAAGAGAAGAAAAATACATTATTTCGGGGTTCTGCAGTCTCTTTTTTGTCTACTATCAACATGGTATCATCTATGTACCTTTTGTTATTAAGATTGTGCTCACCGAAAATAAATTCTAGTAGGACATCTAGTTCTCTTATGATCATCTCGCCGTTTAGTTTGAATTAACTATAGTAACTAAAAATAAAATAGTTATAAAATATACTTTAATAAAAGTTGATGGATACTAGACAAGTTCTTATCGTATATATTTGCAATTTTAGCATATTTTTTTCTTTTATTTCAAGTACTGGGGGTGGGGGTTACGGATTCTTATTGGCGTGTCCGAATTGCCAGCATCACTATTCATGTGCTTTACTAAGACCAACTAAGGAATTATTTATTTCTCTAGTGAAGAACGTGTAGCTGAACCATGGAAAATAAAATCACTGGTAAAAGAAGAGCATTGCGTATAAATTTTGCCTGAAAAAATAAATATCTTCCTTAATTTAAGTAAAATTTAAATTATGTTTCCTTGTTTTAAACAAATACAGAATTCGAACATTAAAATTTAAAAATCTAAACAGTAGAATCCCATCTTATTTCAGTGATCAACGATTCCCCAATGTTTCAAGTACAAAGAAACAGAAATATGGTTCTACAGAAGGATGCTGGGAATATCATGGACCGAACATGAGCAACGACGAAGTTTTAGAGAAAATGGTAACTATAAGAATGACACCAACAGTTAACATCAGAAAAGGCACATAATGAGGAAAGAGGGCTAGGAAATGTTGATACTCACAGTACAGATAGAAGGCAAGCGGGACAGAAGAAAACAACGCATGAACCACCTAGCGAGCTTGAGTAAATGATTTTAAGGAAATAATAAAAAGAAACAATTTATTAAGGGCAGGGAAGACACGATCGCCAACGTCCTGAAGGGTCATGGCACAGAAAAAGAAGAAATTAATAATTCGCCGAACAAGAACAAGATTATCTTTGTACACATTGAACACAACATTTGGGATAGACTTAATGGTCAGGCTAAGAATTTCTCGCCATCAAAACACAGACACACCCAACACTCAATATATATATATATACAGATTTTTGTCAATATACAAAGTGCGATGGATAAATTGTCTAAATGATGCAAAAATGAAAATAACACTGATATCTCATTTTACAGATATATTTATGAAAATTACACAAAAATATTTTGAAATGCTAAAGCGTTAATTTATTCAATTAAATCCCCATTGGCTTCAACCACGGCATCCAGATAACTTCGGAATCTCCTGGAACTCTTCTGGACGTCTCCTTGCCTCCAGTTAATCTTTAGTGTTGCAAGGAATTTTGTTGTTTTCTCGATCAACTGTACCCCACACATAATAATCAAGGGAGTTGCAGTCTGGGGAGATAGGTGGCCAGATGTAAGAGGTGATGTGGTCGCAGAAATTGTGCGACAGCCATGACTGGGTTCTCCTGCTTGTGTGGCAAGGTGCAGAATCCTGTTACCAGATATAGGGTCTTTGAGCAGCCACACTCTTGATTCAAAGCAGCACTACCTCCTCCGGGTACTTGATATAGGTATATAGGCCTCTATGTTGAGTCTGAGGCCCTGTTGGGGGATAAATACAGGCATAACGTAGCCATCACTAGTGATCAATCTAAACATTTACGTATTCACCATTAGACTCATCCAACTCCTCTTCACTGTCCCCAGATTGACACCCAAACACTCTGAAATGTTCGTATTGGTGCTTCCGCTGTGAATACCAAGCAGAACAGTATGCCGTTTCCAAATTTCTGGTGGAGTTAATTGCGTCATGATACACTTTTTCGCACAGACGGAGCTTGCTGTGCAGTCGATGAAAGCCAAAACAAACAATGCGCGAGCTTAAAAATATAAAATGGCGACAATTTATCCATCGCACCCTGTAGTGTCGCTGTTGAGTCGTAAATTAGCTGGCATAGTAATTGAGGGTTCAACCCCCGGCCTGGGAGTATAGAATCAATGGAAACAGATCTAACGATAACTGCGCAGCATTAAAAAGGAAGGACTTTGGGATTTAATGGATATCGGCTTGGAATACCAAATCAGAGAACCGGTTTCGAATTCTAGTTAGGTTTGTTATATTCACTTCTGCGCAAATACTCTTGGGAAAGGTATGAATCTATCTCTTCTCCCCGACAGCTCTGAATTGAATATCAGGATAGACTGGGTCCCTATAGCAACCAGTCTCTCCGCAGAAATAAACGGCAACCATACTGCTAGAAAATCTTCTGTCTCGACCAGTGCTTCTCAAACTCTTTAAGCAACATCACACCTAGCAGCAAATGAAAATATCATGGCACACTTAGCAAAATTTTTTAAGCGTATGCATTTAAATGTTATGAAATAAAACCATAAATTTTGAATTAAACAAAGAACGTTGAATACAGTTATATGAAAAGAAGATATATGTATGTATTCATGTATATGTATTTATTCAAATAAAGGAAAATTAAAAAAAAATTAAATTAAAAGTAAAACTACTTTAAAAAAATAAAATTAAAACAAAGTATTTAAAATAATATTAACAAAGGATAGTGAAAAGAATTATTTGAAAAAAATGTTTAATACTTATTTAGTATTTAGTATTATTTAGTATTTAGTATTATATTATTTTCTGGTGTCGAGGCATCAGTCACTTTTACCTCCCTGTGCCTTTGAATTTAAGCGCTGTACAATGACTGGCAATGAGGTATCGCCAAATGACTGGCAATGAGGTCTCGCCAAATGACTGGCAATGAGGTCTCGCCAAATGACTGGCAATGGGGTCTCGCCAAATTACAGTTGCGTTGGCTAGAGGTAACCATAAATTCTATGCTAAAGGTTTTTTCTCGCACTTTTCCCTTGTGGAACTCTCTTCCGGTTGCATGCGTTCCAGCCAAATTTAATCTTCAAATATTTAAATGCAATGTCAATCGCTATCAACTGTCCTCCTGATTTATCTTCTTTAGTTCTCTCTCCTTAGAAATGTTCCTGTTACTAACTCTTTCACACTCAGTAACCCCTTGTGTCTCAGTGGCATTACTGCCTTGCTAGGGGTGAACTCGATTAAAAAATGATGTGTTAGCATGTAATCTCACCAGAGACTAACAAACGTCTCCAGTGGGGGGTGGGGATAAGTACAAATGCACAGCAGTTCTGCGATGCATTATATAATGACGCAGTTACAAATCAAATTGAATTATTCTCAAGTAGATGTGTTCGGTACATCGTTAAGAGTCAAGTGTTGCCGCTGACAAAGTGGATGGCATCAATGGAAATTCCAGACATGATGCAGAAGAGACAAGTACTTATGTTAGTCATTACCTTTTTTATAATCACTGAATCTGTGAGTGGAGATTTCGAACTAAACTGGCTTTAAACACAGAGTGGACGAAAACCAGTTTAGTTTATTTGTCGAAACAGCTCCCTGATGATTTTAAAAACAGAATCGGAACCCTAACGTGAATGAGGAAGCCGCTAACGTCCGAGTATACCTTTCGGCGATGGTGTCACAGGTACATGTTCAACACCGACGCAGCGAACATATAGTTTATAGCCCAATTATGCTCAAGAGTCCTTAATTGTAAGTTTTGAGAGAGAGAGAGAGAGAGAGAGAGAGAGAGAGAGAGAGAGAGAGAGAGAGAGAGAGAGAGAGAGAGAGAGAGAGAACGTAAAATATGGGCGTAATCAAAAGATTCATGCTTGCGCAAACGTTGGAAAAATTAATGACGATATGGAAAATTCACACAGCAAAAAAGGGTGAGCAGTAATATAATGGAACATGATTGAAATATATCTATTGGTAAAATAATTTACGAATAAAAATAAATACTTACAAGTGAGTATAAAATGGGAAAATAGTGCTCAGAAACATCTTAAATGAGTCAGTTGATGTAACAATGTGAACCGCTTCAAGATTGTGCGCATGATTCGGCCATAGAAAAAACGGACTTAACAAATATATATCTTTCACTGTTCGATCCTCTCATCATTAACGTCTCCTTGAAGCCGTTGACATTAAGTTACAACCACTGACTCTGTGCAAACAAAAGGATCACTTCATTCGTTCCCTCAGTTTTTGAGAGTTTTCATAGAAAAGACAGAGAGGCTTAGGCGAGGAATTTTTGGCCGAGCCTACTGGCTCGGATACCCCACATTAAATTCGACCCTGTGCCACATTTAAGCATGTGGAGCGGTTGGTAGATATCTTGCAGTTGGAGATTCATTGTGGAATTCAGTTGACTCACTTCTATTAGTAGATTGCTTCTTCTACGGGCCGCTGAAGAATCTTATATGTGTTGTTCTTGTCTAAGTATTATCGTCCATTACCAACCTTCGTTTGATCATTCTATTCAGTAAACTTCCATAGGTTACAGCACAAAAATCACAATGTTATCAACAAAACTTCCTGAAAATGACTTATGAAAATGAAATTACATCGGACAATTTGTATGCTAGTTTTCATACATATATTTATGTCACACACACACGCATACACACACACACACACACACACACATATATATATATATATATATATATATATATATATATATATATATATATATATATATATATATATATATATATATATATATATATATATATATATATATATATATAAACTTTAAATAAGGTATTTCCCCATAGGGGACCATATACTGAAGTGTGTTTAAAAAAAAAACACCGTTTTGAATATTTATCTGATGTCACCTTGAGTAACTTGGAATTGGTTCGCTAAACATGAGGACGCCGGAAGTAAAAACAGTTGCATACACAGAACAATTCTTCAAAACGAATGTAGCAACTTTCGAAAGTGCTGTGAAACAAAATAATATAAAATAAATATGAAATTTTGTGAATTTATCAATCACACAAATCACCTCAGTCGGAAATGTGAAAAATTAAATAAAAAAAAATTGACAGAGCCTGTTTATATTATTTAAGCAAATATGTTTCATATCCAGACGTCTTACGTTACACCTATCTGATCACAGCTCCATTAGAACCCATTTAAACACACACACAAATTTACCAGACTCCGTTAGGAACATACTAGTAGAAAACACAAATATATTAACTGCATCCACCTGCAAAAAAGACTAAAATAATGGAAGCTTTAATAATAAAAAAGAAAAAGCCAACTCTTAACAATATTAACTACGAACAAAGCCACAATGTGCTAACCGTATTCGGAAATTAAAAACATCCCTACCACACACTAAGACATACACAGAACGCACACACCCAATTAAGCTGAAAAATCGAATCATCCTTGTTAATGGCTAAAGGTATAGCCGAAAGCGCTCGGAAATATAAAATATTTGGACAGTTCTTACACACCCTTTGTCCAGAAAAGAAAGCTCTTGTTAGAACACAAGAAAAATTAAATAAAAAGCTTAACCGTAGTACCTTGTCTGTCGTCTTTAATGAAACATGCATAAAGGAAGGATTGCTACCTATATATATATATATATATATGCTCCAGCAGCTCCTCATGAGACCAAACAATGGCAATTTAAACGTAATATTGATAAAATCGAAATCGAGAGTATTGCAGAGGATCCATAAAAATAAATAGACCAAAAATGTCCAGATTATTCGACGATACATGCTTGAATAGAGATATGCTGCCTAAATACATGCATGGACACACACAGACGCATACACACGCACGCACATGCACAAAATATATATCCATATATGCCTATATATAAACATCTTTCTCTCTCTCTCTCTCTCCACACACACACACACATACATATATATATATATATATATATATATATATATATATATATATATATATATATATATATATCCTGTTAGTGTGGTCTCCTGGTTTAATGCTTATTATTATTATTATTATTATTATTATTATTATGTTATTGAACAGACTATTTATGACATACCAGCCACTGTTTTTCTGCTGTTCTAACAGCAAATATTTTCGCTTAAATATCGTTTTCTTCTCGTCAATATTTAAAAACAATTGCTTTTATTACATTTTTACAAAAACATAAAAAAGTAAAGTATTTTTATGTTTTCCATTCTTTCGTTCTAAATTTGCTATCAGCTGGAGATAGTAAAGAAATATGACAGTGAGATCAGCTATCTTGCTTTTACAAGGTGTTGATAATGGCGTCATTGGGAAACTCTACTGCGGGAGGATTTTCGATAACTGACCGAAGTTGCTAAAAACCAGCTCGGAATTTGACTATCAACTCATTATGAAAAAAACTCCAACGTTCTTTCTCTGAGGACATATTTTTATTTCTGATAAGTCGGATGTTTTCGTATTTGCTAAAGATATAGGCATGTTTCTGTTATTGAGAGATACTGAAAAGGCTTGTAATGCGATGATTTTCTTCCCTTCACTTGTCCCCCCCACCTCACCAAAACGATAATGACAAATGTCTTGTTGTGTAGAAACCTGGATATTGAATTTTGTATCATAAATTAGATGGGTTAAGAAAAAAAAGGATATTCAATTTAAATTCCCAACAAAACAGATATTATTGTTGTTTTCGGTTGTTTTATTTCAAAATCTCTAACGCAAACAATTTTCAAACAAACTACTCTTATGTATTACTGGTGCTTGCAAAACCTCACTAATACATACTAATTGCCTGAAAAAGAAAACATTAACTTGGTATGGTGTAACTGCCTTGAAAATCAACTTTAGGAATCTTGACTTTTACGTTTGAACACTTGTGGCAGGAAGAATGCACGAAACATTCCCCGATTATCGATATATATATATATATATATATATATATATATATATATTTTATATATATATATATATATATATATATATATATATATATATATATATATATATATATATATATTAAGCTTAGCACGATACAAAGTCAAATTTAGGAATTGGATATCGGACGACTGTCTTGCATTAGTCTTCGATATAAGTTAGGCATGCCCCAAAATTAAGATTTCAAGTTCTGTTTTTATGAGCATTCGAATTATGTAAAAATGAAGAATTCAAATTAAAAATCACTGGTAACAGGTTAAGAATATCCAGGGTTTTTCACAATTGTTGAAGCAAAGCAAGGGGCTTTTATCTGGGGAGAGCACAAGGAGTGTGAGTGCCTTGATGAGGATGAACAGTGGTTCCAGCAGGATGATGTTCCTCCTTATACTGTTAATGTTACCATAGCATGGCTCAGCGAAAAGTTTGGGAAGAGTCTCATCATCCGCAAAGTTGAAATAGAATAGGCACCACACTCACCTGGCCTGAACCCCCACCCAGGTTTCTTACTTTGGGGGTTTCTCAGGGACAACACCTTCCAGAACAACGCTCAGACCATTGTTGTATTGAAGGCAGCCATCAATAAGAAGATTCAATCGATCACACAGGAGGAATGTGCCTTCAATTGAACGGCGGGCGTCTGGAACATGTACTCTATAGATCCTCTTCACTATTTTTGGTTCATGTTGTAGATTAAATGTTTGCAGATCCTAAAATGTTATTATTTTACTTTTCAATAAATGTAATTTCCATTACCCTATCATTTGTTGTCCTTAATTTGTGTCTGATTATTCTGTTTCAACAATTGGGAAACACACTGTATATACTTCCATAATCTTCCCGGCCGGTATTCTTAGCTCTCCGATTCCTCTATCTATTACTCCATTATAACATTTCGAACAACCGTTGAGTCTGTTACATTCGCTTGCATTCAAATACCTTTCCATCACTTCTTTGTCATCCCACACTTATGGGTAAATAGCAGAACAGACTGGATCCTATAGATCCAGTTAGCCATTAGTGTAGGAGAAGTTCAATTCTGAATTCAAAACCTCCAACTATGAGTTAAATATCCACAATTGGCCAAGGGTGATGAGTACGGCTACACGCCTGAAGACATGGTCAATAATACAATGGTTCCGCCAACAGGAATGAAAAAGCCCTGCATTTTGATCCGGTGCAATTTCGGTGATCCCTGGATTCCTTTTCATCTTCTTAATTTGCATATGATTGTACTCTTGTAGGTATTAAAAATATCCAGGTGCCAGCCGCTTCGCTTCGATCAAAAAGCGTGTTAAACCCTTCCACGCCAATTATTTGTGGGGATAAGTTTCATCTTCAAACGAATGTTTTTATTTGTTTTTCATATCGTAATTAAGAAAATGAGTTATATTGAAGTACCTGGGCGGTGGTTAACAGCCTACCAGACGTGTAAGTTGATAATTGGACTCGTTTCAAGCTCAGAAGGAATCAAGATCGACGTATAAACACGTCTTTAGCTGGGTTTTGAGCGTTATGTTTTTGACATTCTACCATGTCTGAAAAAAGACACTTTCGGTAAAAACGTATGTGCACGTCTTCGCCGAACGGGAAGGGGTTAAACAAAGTGACATGTTATCAGTGATTCTTTTTGTATTGCAATTTCTGTTGTAATGTTGAAACCAACAAACGTACTAATCCACACTAAATTACATAGATTCTTCCAGTAGTTTTATATAGATTACAGTGTGTGGCATGGAAGTTTCCTGCTCAGATTGAAACATTTCATACCGACAACTCACAAGCTGAGAGACAAAAGGAACATAACCACTCTTAGAAATGTAAACAATTCGCCTTCGGTCTTTGATTTCGTCCACATCTAATCTTTGAATCTATTTAGACATAAAAAAAAAACGATCTAGTGCAGGGATCGCAAAGCCTTACAATAAATGTATTATCTCGACGATTGTGATTCTTGGCGAAAAACGATTTATGCCGAACAAAAACACTCAATAGAACCTTGCGTCCTAGTGGCTTTATTGCCTCTTTTGGGGTGAAATGATTTTACAAAAAAGACTGGAGTTTAAAAGATGTCCAATTTGTTTCTCTTTTTGCACTGAACGTCAATTCGGACTTAAGTTTGACGAAAGATCTATCGGAAAAATAAATTGAAAGTTGGCGACCTCAAACGTTTAGGGGACGATAATACTAGAAAAAAAAAACAAATAAAGGGGGCAATTTTGTAGTATATTATCGTGAAATGTTTGCCGTTCGGGATAAAACCGATGTGAAGGTTAAACAAGACAGCGAAGAGAACAGACGACAAGCGACCGATGTTTATGGAAATATGAAAGAGAAACTTTATTTACAATATAAACCACAGTTCACTACAATCGGTTAGAATATGTTTTACAGTATATTCCTTCCTTATGCATTCAGGGAGATGTTCATTGTTTAGGAAATAACTAAACAGCCATCAGCTTTACTAAACCATACCAAACACTTTAAAATGAACACTAGTCCATCTATCATTTTAAAAGAAATTGATAATATTTTACAGAAGCACCCAAACTATAAGCTCAAATATACTGATGGCTCCAAAAAACAGTGAAGAATTCGAATTTCAGTCATTCTTGATGATATAATGACCAAAAAAATGACTACCTGACCAATTCTCTATTTTTAGTGCTAAATACCTGACTTTGATTTGCTGATGAACTTCCATTAATTTCTCTATGTATCAAGGACACAGAATACTTGCTGCACTCACTCGAGCAAGCAGCGAACCAGATAGGTCTCTATTGCAACGAGAGTAAGACAGAATACATAACAACCTCCCCTGAACCATTCGAGTTGAAATGACTCAATAATACGTCAATCAAAAGAGTTGAGGACTTCAAATATCTTGGATCTCACATCATAGTTTCCTAAAAAGTTTTCAACATCCGCAAAGATTTTGCATGGGAAACGTGTAACAAGATTTGGCGCTCGAATTTTCCAGCCTCCTTAAAAAAACATTGTTTGAACCAGTCCTATTGTATGTATCAGAAACTTGAATATTATCTGTTCATCTTGAAAGGCGACTGGATGGAGAATATACAAATCTACTAGGAAAAATCGAGAACATCAGTTGGAGATCCCATGCAACTCTTAACACAATCTACGGAGAATTGAGACCCATTTCTCTTCAGCTCAAACAAAAACGATTAGTTTGCCGGCAACTGCCACCGAGCATCATTTTATCCTTACTCTTATGGCATCCTTCTGGAAGTGTCTTCTCACTAAAATTAACTTTTCCAGACACCATAGCTTGAAATTCAGAGTTGCACATTGGGGACAACAATACAGGACAGAACAGTGTGAAAAGGGGGATTGTCAATGGATTTCTATCAAACCACAAGGAGGTCGAAGGATGATGATAATTATGATGATGATGATAGCCATTGACTTAGCTTTATCCGTCATAACAGACAATGAGCCAGCCAACTTCATAGCTTTCTCAGGCTCATTATCCGTACGTATATCACTAGGAAACAAAACACAAATAATCCCTCAATAGTTAAATTACCAAACTGTATCAATCTCATCTGTTGGGTACCTAGAATTTACACTTGATTTGGCTACATGTAGCTGTAACTTCTATGCTAACAGTTTCTTTCTCGCACTTCTCGTTTGTGGAACTACCTTTTAACTCGATGCTTTCCAGCCAATTCTAATCTGCAAAAATTCAAATGCAATGTCTAGTCCTATCTACTGTCCTCTGATTACTCCTCTTTTGTTATTGTTACTTAGTAATGTGTTTGCTTTCAAATTCTTCTACACTCAGTAACCCCTTTTGTCTTAGTGACTTTACTCTCTTACTTGGGGTGAACTCTATTAAAAATATAGAAAAACTGTCATGGCAAAAAAGGAATCTCTAAATATGAACATTTCAATTTTAAGAAGCCCATATATAGACTTCAAAATTCATAAATTCTAAACAAGTTGCAAGAGTTATGGAACTATCACCCAAGCCAAAAACCTTTACCAAATTAAACCTATTCTAGGAGAATGGCATCATATTCTCAGATTTTCTCGGAAAGAAGAAGTCGTACTATCAAGGATGAGATTAGGAAACACCTATATCTGTTATTTCTCCATAAAAAGAAATATTTGCCCAGTAATGTATCATTATACATACCGGTATTTTCACTGTCATCTTTCCAAGTAGACATCATGATTTCACGGAGAGATATTAGTTGGCAGTACGTTTCAGTTTCACCAGTTTTCGCAAAAAGACCGTAATTAAGATAATGATTAGACTATCATAAGGAACAAAAAGACAATGATAAAAAGTGCCGTGGTGTAGGCAGCCATATTTTTTCGACGGTCGTCGCCATTGCGTCTTAGAAAATCAAGTAAAACTATCTATTAGCCTGCTCGGAATCACCTCAGCGTTCTGTCAGTAATCATCAATTCTAAACATCTTCTCTTCTGTCTTTTATCTCGTCGCTTCTACCAACAAACCTGACTTCCCTATTATATGACCTATGAACATTTTCCTTTTGCAGACCATTTCTTCACCTCAGATTTTCAGCTCTTTTATTTATTTATTTATTTCTATTTACCCTCCTCTCGTTTGTTGAGTATATATTTTTGTAAACCAGTCATTAATGTCTCCTTGCTGCTTCTTTTATTTCTCTCTTCTCGCGTGTTTGGGGTAATGGAGAGCAGCTCAGGATGAGAAATCGGAGAGCCGAGTTCAAATTTACGCGTAAATACCCTTAGGAAAAGGGTGAATCCATCTCCGTCTCCTAGCTATGGGTTAAATAGGACGTGTATCTGGAAAAATCATTGTTATTTTCAAAAAACTTGTAATGTTCACTAAATAAATATTCTTACAATCGAAATATGTTTCGGCTTTAAAATAACCTACAAAGGGTTGATAAGCCGTAAAAAATAAAATCAATCTTTCTTTTTCTTTTTCCAACACTATTATTTTTACTCTTTATTCATTCCCACACATCCTAGCTAATATTTATGTTGATAATTTAATTTCTGTCTTAGGTACATTTTTATTTTCTTGTTCGACATTTAAGGTTTTAATTTTTTTTCTTCATGCTCTCACAATCTTCATTTGTTTATTCTGTTATTCTTTATTCAATGTTTGTTTTCATTCTCTCGTTCTTTATTTCTTCTCTGTTTGTATTCTATTATTCTTTATTCTTTGTCGGTTTTTCATTCTCTCATTCTTTATTAGTTCTGTTTTCCTTCTCTTATTTTCTATTCTCATTTTTCCTTTTTCAGTCTTTCTTGACCATAATTCCCTTATCTCTCATTATCCCATGAATTGATTCACTTAATCTTCATTTTTTGATATTCTTTATTCTCAAATTATTTTCATTCTCTTATTCATAATTTTCTTTTTCTTCATTCTCTTCATTCGATTATTCTTCATTCTCTCGTGATTTCTATCCTCTTTCTCATCATTCTTACATTATATCTATTCTCTTATTCTTCATACTTTTATATTGATTCGCTTATTTTTTTTCATTCATCCATGTTCTCTATTTACTTATTCTTCAATATCTCATTCATTCTCTTATTTTCCATTTTCACTTAATCGTCATTCGTTTATTCTTCACTCTCTCTCAGTCTCCGTTCTTTCTTTTCGTTCAAATTATTTCATTAGCTTCTTTTTTTTTCCTTTGCCTTCAAACTCAGCCATGTTCGTATTCCAAATAATCCACTTGCCGTCAAGACAAGATGGTAGCCAACTTGCCAACAATTCTCAAATGATCCATTGGTTCACCAATGACCAAATGCTCTTTTTTTTTCATGTCTACCGTTGCATCGCTAAACCCTGTCACTGCATAATCAGCTGAAGGAGGTTAGAAATTGATGTTGTTTGTGTGAGCGTGTTTGCGACACCTTTCAGAGCTTGAACTTCTTTGAAAGATGCGAGCAAATTTTTGTTTGCACTAAATCCGAAAGGCTAAAACGATGCCCCGTTTAGTAAGGATCATTATTCTTCGAATCAAGAAAAGAAACGGTAGAAATATATTACTTTTCGAAACTTTACGAACAATTCTGAAGAAAAGGAAGCCTTTGTAAATGAATATATACTGTATATAAATATAAAAAAGTATAAAAACTTATTTAATTTGTTAAAAGATTATTCAATTTTCAAAGTAAAAGCAAAAGTAAAGAAGACCTAATGGAAATGAATAATAGATAAGTCTGTAGATTTAATTTTCTAAGTGGAAATTTAGCAGATTCATTTCTATTAAGACGAATAAACGATGACATATAATTTTTCATATATGAATTGAGTTTTAAGAATGTTGTTAGCATTCATCAGGCCACTTGGAAATGCCAGGTGTGGTAAGCTTGTATGTGCAGGTGGTGTAAAGGATAACAGCTCAGAATAAGAACTCGGCTCTTCGAGTTCCACTTTACACACAAATACTCTTAGAAAATATATGAATCCACTTCTTCTCCTCTCAGCTTGGGTTAATTCGAAGAAATTGTATCAGTAAATAATTATTATCTCCAAAATATACTTACAATCTAAAAATATTTTATGTCTTTAAATAACTTGAAAAAGGTTGGGAAGCCATAAAAAAAACAATTCAATCACATTTATTGATGATAGCAAAAATTTCTGCCACCAACTAATATGCAGAAATTTATTCATGAATCCGTATATGCTTCAACTGAGAAAAAAAAAGTGTTCCCATTTTGATATTAAATAAATTAAAATTAATTTTTGAAGTCACCAATATACAGGGTGTTTCAAAAAAATTGATATCATTTCGCAATCTAATAACTTTGTTAGATCTCCTTCAAATGACTTCAAATTTTAATAGCATCTTTATGTTTAATGTTTGTTTTATGTTTTTATGTCTTTATGGATCGGGCGTGCTGGTGTTAAAGACTGTGTTGCTGAAATGGCCGCCCCGTTCACCTGATTTAACACCTTGTGACTTTTTCCTCTGGGGCTTCGTGAAGGGAATGGTGTATGTTCCCCTCTTCCTGCAAACATAGAAGAACTCAAGCAGAGAATTAATACAGCACTGGAGACTGTTGCCCAAGATATGCTTCAGCGTGTTTGGCAGGAGCTGGATTACCAACTTGACGTATGCCGTGTCTCAGGCGGTGCGCATATTGAACATTTGTGAAATCGTTCACATAATCCACATGCTTTTGAATTTCTCATTCAGATTTGGAAGAATAAATCTTATGATCTTCAACATTAATACTTTTTAATTTCATTTGCCTTAATCATGTACTTTCTGTGATATTTACATCTCAAAGGATATCAAATTTTTGAAACACCCTGTATATATATATTAAGTGTGCGTATATATATATATATATATATATATATATATATATATATATATATATATATACATACATACATATATATATATATATATATTTATATATATATATATATATATATATATATATATATATATATATATATATATATGTATGAATGAAAAAGGAATGGATTATTTTATTTATTAATCCGACAGATTTTATTACTTAAACGTAGGTGCCTTCAATTTTTTTTTTTTTTTTTTTTTAAAGAGCATACTATGATGAAAATAGGCCCGGAACTTGATAAAAATAAAGAATTATCGTCAAAATATTTATATTATTAAAAAGTAGGGCGAAAATATTTTTTGATTATTTTATTACATTTTTGGTTATTTTATTAAATTGTTGAATCCTTTCAGTTTTGGTTCAAAATCTTGTTTTCCCGAATCAGCGGCTGGACTAAAGATTACTATGGGTAATTTAGATCTTAATTAGATTTTAATGATGATTTTCTGATGACGTGCCTAGCAAAGATTTTTTTTTCCCATCATTTTGTGGAGGTGACGAAATCGTTGGACGGTTATATGCAGGAACAAAAACATCGTATCTGTGTAACCTTCACAAAAACAATGTTATATTTGACAGATGGTCCTGTATTGCAGCTTTCTTTTGGCAAACACATTTTTATAGTCTTTATGATCAATTATTACTCTTCGTTCTCTCATCGACGCCGACGAATTTTCTACTTGATTAATAACATTCTTAACAAAATAGACCAACACCTCTCAGCCAAGAGGCTGAAGAAGACAGAAAGAAAAAGAACAAGTGAGACAAAACATCTAAAACAGTTACCGTTGTGTGTTAATCACAATTCCACTTTTGTTTTTAAACATTCTAAATAAAAACAACTGCGTTCAGAATGCATTTCCGTTCTCCAGGATCCGCCATCTTTAAACAAAAGGATGTTTAGATATTGAACAGTAATTAAACGATTACTTTATTAGTTCATTGTTTATTTTTCTGATATTTGCACAATCGACAGTCTTTGTCGGTTGTTAAAACCGGTTTCATCATTAATTGCCCGATGTTTACCCTTCTTTTTTCCTGCCTTATCTATATAGGGTGTTCCTTGTGTTGATTTTCGGCGGGAGATCACAGCGGGGACACCGTTTACGCCTCACGCACCTTGTCTTTCTGAACCAAGATTAACGGACAACACCATATATCCGCTACATTCGTTTTTTTTTTTTTTTATCTTTTAAGTCAACCGAAAATGCCACCGGATGCCAGACGGGCCTCTTTATTATTGATTTATTTATTCATCCATTTTTGTATCACTTGCGTTTAATTACACGAAATATACTTTATTTCTGGTTTTGTCTTGTTTAACAAAAAAAAAAAAAAAAGCGAAGCAAGTTAAAGTCTCTGACTCAGCCAACAGCATCTGTTAATATCCATCCATCCATCCATGCGTATACATAGATAGGGAAGTGACTGAAACCTTATATATATATATATATATATATATATATATATATATATATATATATATATATATATGGATAAGTTGGGGAACGAATAGAGCACAATTCTAACGTCCGTACATTAAATTTAAAATAGGGCTCAACACAGAGTAGAGCAATATTATTTATTTTAGGATAGTAAAACATGTAAAAATCGGTACACAATTGCAGTCGTGTTTCAACACATACCAATGTGTCTACTCAGGCGATTGTTAATTACTGTCGAGTGAACAATTAATTTGATTTCAATACCAAAATACATCATCATTTTCGAAAAAAATGTTATAAGCCTTGGGGGATTTACTCTGATCAACCAATAGAATATGACCTACGTTCAATTCGAACAAAGAGAAGAAGAAAAAAATTTTTTCTTCGAAGTTGAAAAAAACTTTTAATTTTTCTTATATATATATATATATATATATATATATGAAAAAAATTAAAAGTTTTTTTTCAACTTCGAAGAAAATATATATATATATATATATATATATATATATATATATATATATATATATATATATATATATATTAAAATGAAGAGAAAGAACAGTAAGATTTATCATCCGCTGTTCTTATTAATTATTTTTATAAAACAGTGTTCAATACAATTCTGCAGAACATAAATATTATAAATTTACTAGTTTAAAAATATGGTTCCATCGCTACACAGGAATAACCATGTTTCAAAAACAGAAACTAAAAACTTCAAATTTAATTATGGAATTAAATTAAAATCCCTAATACTGTTTCATTTTCAAGCGAATTCTATTTTTTTTTATTTTGTTTTTTTTTTATCATTAATGAACACTTTATTTTTTTATACAATAAAAAGTTCGTTATTTTTTAAAAAAGTAAAACGTAAGGAAATCAATTGACCGAAATCGCCTGAAGATACCGAAAGGTCCAAACCTAAGCAACGGAATCGGCTGATTTCTTAATTTTATACTTAATAACTCTACATGTTTTTATTTTTTATTTTTTTTTATACGTGTATTGAGCACTTTTCGATACTCATGTTTCCTGGTATAATTCAACTTTGACCATTAACTTTTATTATATATATATATATATATATATATATATATATATATATATATATATACTAGCAGTAGAGCCCGGCGTTGCCCGGGGATATAACAATAAGAGATAGATCAAGTATCCACCATCATAAAGACTGAAAAATAAAATTTGACAAAGATTATTGTTTAAGGTTGACGGACACACGCATGTTTTAATTAGTTTTTTTTTTTTTTTTTTTTACGAATTGGTCAAACCCAAACTCAAACAAAAACATTGTTTTCAATCGTTATGAGTCTACCGATTGAATAGAATTTTATTATAAACAATTATCTTGTAAATGGAATTTTTAAAGCATTCTGAATGTAAAAATAAAGTAAAAAGTGTGCAAGACAATAAGGAATACTACATGCCCCCCAAAAAAGTGAAGCTTTGTTGGAATCGGTTGAAAAATGTAGGTAGGCTTTCTGTAATCTTTTAGTTTTACAATTTATGATTTTTACTTATTGAATACAGTAATAAAAATTGCATATTTTGCTTGTGGTGATTCATAATTAAAATTCTGATTTGAATATATTTTCCACTCGTTTTTTCTAATACAAAAAATATTAACTTTATATGGGTTTATTAATTTAATTATGATCTAACAAATCTTATTCATTTTGTAGCCTTTCTGTAATAATAATCTTTTACAATTTATGATTTTTACTTATTGAATACAGTAAAAAAAATGGACACCATGTGTATTTAAAGTAGTTTCCCGTTCCGGTTATTATTTTTAGTTAGGACTTGTGTATGTTTAGATTTCATTATCTTTCACTAAAGATAAAGAATTTATCCGATGTTTGTATTCGTACAATCAGTAGAGATCGTTAGATTATTGTTTAAGGTTGACGGACACGCATGTCTTAATTAGTTTTTTTTTTTTTTTTTTTACGAATTGGTCAAACCCAAACTCAAACAAAAACATTGTTTTCAATCGTTATGAGTCTATCGATTGAAAGAGAATTTATTATAAACAATTATCTTGTAAATGGAATTTTAAAGCATTCTGAATGTTAAAAATAAAAAGAAAAAGTGTGCAAGAGAATAAGAAACACTACCTGCCAAAAAAAAAAAAAAAAAAAAAAGAAGTTTTGTTTTATCGGCTGAAAAATATAGGAAATCCGCTCCCCATATTTAAAGGAACCCACACACAAAACAACCCGATGTGAGTTGTCCCCCTTCCATTTTCACGATGTCTCTTAATCGTGTTTTCAAATTGATTTTGTGCAAAAACAATTATATTTTTCCCCATTTTTTTTTGGCTGTTAGAACCACCACAAGGTAATTTTATGTAGTCCTGTGAAGTTTTGAGGAAATCGGTTGAAAAATGTAGGAAATCCGATCCAATATATAAACGTTACAGACACACACACACTATCTGCGTTTTATAATAAGTAAAATGATATATATATATATATATATATATATATATATTTATATATATAAATATATATATATTTACATGTTTCAAAGTTTTCTTCAGACAGACAGAACCATTGTCATTCACCTCAATAATTTATCTAACTTTTTTTATGTTCGAAAAAGAGAAAAATTTAAACAAAAATGTCAGTTACAACTGTCCAAATGTTTTATAAATTTCAAGATTATTCGGCTATATAGAAAGAACTTATCAAAAAAGATGATTCGATTTTTCAGCTTTTATATGATGTTTGAAATCAATACTTAAAAAGCTCTGACAAACAATTTTCTAAGACTTTAAACCTTCCAGGAGCCGAATACAAGCTTAAACATAAATTAGCTCAAATTACATAAAAATAGAATTGGATGAGTCATTTTAATGATAAATCAATATGTGGCGCCAAAAATATGTTGAGAGACGCATGGTGAATGTGTTGTATGAGAATGACTTTTTTTTTCTTAGAAATGCCTTTCCAATATTATGATGTGTCTTCTAAGCCGCAGCGTCTTGTGTGCCAGAAAATACGGTACTCGCTATAATACAGTTGCATAAGTTAGAAAGAGTATAAAATATAAATTTGAAATATCCGGTACTCCTAGGTCCATTTTTAACGGTATCAACTGATTATACCTCAGTGTAGCTCAAAGGAATTAATCTTATTTATCCAAACAGGGAGTTCATGTATTGGCTTTATATAAGCAATAATGATTTTTTGAATACAGACCATTACATTTGTGTACGCCTTGGTTGAAAGCCATCTCAGAATGTAATATCCTATATTCCTTTGGATATTGTCGGTACGGCCGAGAGGAGATAGCATATGACCTGGGCAGCACACGGCCTACGTATAATGCGCTCTGTAGAGATCACTCCAGTTTAACCACCAAAGGACGGAATTTGGGCCAAACAGGGTGCTACTTTTATTTCGCGAGATAAACGGATGTCTCTTAATGATGTTTTGCCAATGTTTAAACTTCGTACACGTGAGCAAATAAAAAAAAAGAAACAATTGGTCAAAAGGATAGTTATTCCCCTCATATTACTGCATACACCTCTTAAATGTTTATTGTTTTTAAAAAGCGATTATTAGAATTTTAATAAAACAAATATATGAAAGTGGATTTATATACCTTTTTATTCTTGAGTAGTGACAACAAAGATGTTAAACTCTATTTATTAGTTTTCTTATTTACAAGAATCATTTTATAAGATTCTATAATATGTGGACCAATTATCAAACAAGTACAATATTTTAAATATCCTGGAAGCATTCTAACAAACGACTGAAAGTTCGATACTCAGATCCGAAGACGCAATGGAATGGCCAAAGATGCATTCCAAAAAAATAAGCAGAGCATTAAGAGACAGAAAACTTCGTTAGAAACAAAGACAAGACACATAGCATAATGGATAAGTAATCCTAAAATGACTTGACCTAAAGAGTTTTGAGTTCAATACCTGTCCACAAAACTTGCATAGCTGGGTTACTAAAGACAATTAGCTGAAACTGAGGCATCCAGAAAATGCATGTCACGTGAAACAATCTACCCCCGTGGACTAAATAAAATATCAGTTCGGAATTCAGCGTATATCAACTGAAGAAAGGTCACAGGGTAAAACCGAAACGTCGATAATATGACAATAAAAATATCCAACAGTCTGAACAATGTAAATAAAGGAAATCTAGAAAAGAATATTGAACTGTTAAAATGATATCTGTCCTCCTGTATGGCAAACGAACGCTGGATCATCTCTTCAAAGATGAAGAAGAACTAAAGACACAGAAATATGGTTCTACAGAAAGACCAACTGAGGATACCAAGACTGAACTTGTGAACAACAACGAGGTTTTAAAGAAAATAAGAAACAAAAGGAAACTAATTCTTTTCATAAGAAATCAATATTTGAAATTATTGGCATGGAATGAGTTAGAAAGTTTTGGAAGGAAGGGAGCAATTGAAAACAGTGCGTAACATACTTGATGGGTTTGAGAAAATGAATGGGAGAACTAGTTTTAGGAAAAATAATAAAAAGATGAAACTTATTAAGAGCTACAAGAGACAGGAAGATGTGGAGGGCCATTATAGCCTCCGCTTAAAAGAGGCACGGCACATTGAAGAAAAAGAAGAACAAATGAAAGAACGAACGAACTATAATGAAATATTTATTATTTACTATTTCATAAAGAAATAAATATGAAAATATTTATTTTCATTTATAAATTTATAAAAATGTCTAAACAAGAAAATTTAAATAAATACATAACGACGAATAACTATAAATTTGGAGAAAAAAAAATGCATTTTCCGGGCGTTTCTTTCATTTATACACTCCACATAAATTCACTAAGTTAAATTGAGAACATTTCTTCTTCTGAATCAAACATTCTTTTAATTTCAGATGTTAGGCAAGACCAATATTTTGTGTGTGAATGTCTCTATTCATTCAAGTTTTCCTTGTGAATAACTTGAGAATGTTGCTAATTTTTACCTCAAATAGAGCATTGTAATTGGGAATCTATTCTTTTAACTTTGCACGTTTTTGAAATTATAAATTTTAAATCAAAATTTGTGTAGCTTGCCTCGCAATAACTTCAACCCACAGATTAAAAAATTACCAAACATCAGTGAATTATTCAATATTTTTTAAGTGCAGATGATATTCAAGTTACAAGAAATTTTCTACAATTTAAAGGAAAGAAGGGAAAAAAATGTTTTTGGCATGTTTGCCGGGATTATTGCGCATGTAGACACCAGAAGATCGCTCAGCCGTGTCACTCACATTTGGGGCGATCACAAATTTCAACCCAACCGGACTGCAATGGAATGACCTCGCACTGGAAGAATCTGGTTTGAATTTTAATAAATATAAATTCTTTTTTTTATTTTGTGGCAAATTAATTAATATTTAGGTGTGAAATATTAAAAAAAAGATCCGTAATTCATTTAAATATTTTTTTTTATAATTGCGTAAAGTTTTATAAGTTATTTTTTTAATAAATATGATTCCTTTTTAAAAGTATTTCTTTATAAAATGGTAAGTAATAAATCTTTATAAAAGGTAAATAACAAATATCCCATCGTACTTGATTCACATATTTTTATAATTTGATAAACTAAGGTTGCGGAGGAAGTCAAAGGTGTATACCGTAATAGCGGTGTCAAAGGAATAACCGTTATTTTGTCGCATAATTTTATTGGTGTCGGGGCAGGCGCAAAGGTTAAATATGCCGATGTTCGCATACGTTGAACGTAGACATAGATTTATTTAAAATTTCTCATCTGCTATCCGAAATGGCGTTAAGTAATCCCCGTTAACTTATATGGGAAAGAATTTGGAACGATCCCTCACGAATTAAAGTGTATTGCGTGAGCTTTCTTTGCTAATGACAATTCTGGAATAATTCCTGAAAGCATTGCTTGAATTTAGAAAGGGAACGAATATTCAAGGATGAATTAATTGTCTTATTGACATTTTTTTTGTTTTGTTTTTCTTTTGATCTTTACAGTAGTTACCTCTAAAAATTCGATAGAAAATGAGCATGCCATGATGAAAAAAAATGTTCCAATAAAGACAAAGTTTTATCATGAAAATCTTTCTGCTATTAATAAGAGGGAAGGCCAAAGGATTTTGTTGATTATTAAATAATATTTTTCAATCCTTGTTAGAACCTTCAAAATTTTAGCTATTTTTTCTTGCGTCAGTGGGTGATCATAGTATAGAATATTTTAACGTCTTTTAGCGGTGAAAAAAAAAACACATTGATTTGGAAATTCTTACAAAAATTCAATAATTGTCGGATTTTAATGAAAGTTTCAGTACTTATTCACAGATGAATGAGAATTTTGGTTTTAATGATTTCACTCTAAGCGAAGCGGAAATGCCACTGGTACGCATAGGGTTACAGAGAGTGAAAGTGAGAGAAAAGATTGGGTATAGTGGGGATTGAGTAAAGGATAAAAGATGAACGAGACTCAAGAAGATAGAAAATGGCCATTGATGTTGCATTTTTGAAGATTATAATTA
Organism: Acanthosepion pharaonis; assembly: GCA_903632075.3. Taxonomy (NCBI): domain Eukaryota; kingdom Metazoa; phylum Mollusca; class Cephalopoda; order Sepiida; family Sepiidae; genus Acanthosepion; species Acanthosepion pharaonis. The sequence continues at coordinate 437,958 of CAHIKZ030005513.1, read as the reverse complement.
TCAAAGAAGCCAATAAACGGAAGGGAGTTCCACTGGCGGAAAATGCGAAAAAAAAAAAAACAACAAAAAAACTGTTAGAGTAGATGTGGCAAGGATTACATTTAGCTATTATTTCAGAAATGTTTATTTATTTTTTTAATGAAAATCTTGGTAAAAATGTTTGTTTTTTTTTTTTTACATCTCATTTTTAAGATTACAGGGTAGTTAAAAATTATATAAAAAAAGGCGCTCACTTTATATTTCTCAAGTAATTTTTACAGATATATCCACCGTAGAAGAAAATTAAAGCGACTTCTGTCAGTCAAGCTGTTAACGCCTTACATAAAGAGCAACAGCCGTGTTAAAAATTCTTTTCTGCGATATTTTAAAACTAAAAGTAATATTTGTTTCAAATCAAATTAATTAAACTAAATCAGCTAATTCTTCAAATAAAATTTCAGAAAAGTATATTTTATTTCTGAAAGATTTTTTAATAAAGAGAATTACCTTGTGATGAAAGATTTGTTAAAATCGGTGCAAAATCAGTAATTTTAACCATTTAAAAAAAAAGACTACTTCCAGTCAATTTAAATTAGTTTTGAAATGCAATAAAGTATTTTGCTTATTGGCAATATGAAATTTAATCTATTAGCTTTAAATTAAAACTAAAATAAAAGCTTCAAAAAGATTTTAATTTTCATAAATTCATTTTAAAACTTAGCTATCACGAATCTGTAGCCGTTACAGTTATTACTCGGCAAAATATAAGATTAAAGGGAGTAAAAGGGAGGACGCGTCTAAAGATAACTGAAGGGCATCTCGACGTGGTGCGATGGTAAACAAACTTGACTTGTTAGATCAATTATGACTGAGTTCGATCCTCACTGTGTGCTTCGTACTTTCAGACTTGAGCCACATCTAAATTACTAGCTAAAGAAAAGTGAAGGTGTTACTGGGAGAAAGAGACTGAGAGGGGAAAAAGCGAGAGAATTAACAACGAGGAAAAAGAAAAAAGTAAAAAAAGAAATAAAATCCTATTTTTACTAGCCATCACCCACCGGACGCTCTTCACCCTTTCCTCAAGAACAGATGGATGGTGGTTATTCTTTGCGAAGTCAGCTGTCCACACTTCCTTGGAATTAGTAGCCGTCATATCAGTTGACACTATAGTGATGCGTCGCTTTTATTTGAGTATGGAAGAGGGGTGCGTATTGGCTCCTGAACGCTAGGGTACTGATTTTGTCGATTGGAGAAGGATGTACAAATGAGACTAACATGGGAGGGGCTATTTTTTTTTTTTTTTTTTTAGACTGGATGAAAAGAAATTTAGCACGAAATAAAAATAAATAAATAGAAACAATACCAAAAAAAAAAATGTTTCGATAGTGAACCAACGACAGTGTGAGGGGAAAACGGCGCAATTATAAAGAGAAGTGGGTGTCTGGCGAAGGGATAGAAACGTAGGGAAGCGAGATATACATTCTACATCGGCTCAAAAAAAAAAAAATAAAAACAGGAAATGTAATCCCTTTTTAAAATTGACTTTGTAATGCGAACAAATTTAATGTAACTGTTTCTTATCCCTTTGATCATAACTCGATAGCCGTTCTTTTGAGCAATTTTCGCTTTCATGCGCCCCCCCCCGCCTTAATCTCTGATCGCGCAGTTTTAAACAGACACAGTCGTACGTAACTAGACGTACAATCCAATCTATGTGCTTATCTGTTTATCTGGCGTATCGCTCATGCGATGTATATCCGGTTTTCTATCAATCCTTGTTTACTCATTCTTCTTCTTCTTCTTCTTCTTCTTCTCCTCCTTCTTCTTCTTCTTCTTCTTCTCCTTCTTCTTCTTCTCCTCCCCCTCCTCCTCCTTCTTCTTCGTCTCCCCCTCCTCCTCCTTCTTCTTCTTCTCCCCCTCCTCCTCCTTCTTCTTCTTCTCCTCCCCCTCCTCCTCCTTCTTCTTCTTGTATATGCCTTGTCTCTTCAGAACGTGGGCGTTCACGGCTCTCCACATATTCCGATCCTTTGTGATTTGTACAGAATACTAAGAATACCATAAAATGAACATGTGAACAATAACGAAATTTTATTTACATTGATCGAACAGCTGTCTTCATCTTTATTGTCATATTCACGACGTTTCAGTCGTTGTACGCTCCAGCCTTTTTCAAGTGCTTGGAATTTCGAACTGAATCCTTTATTTCGCCCACCGGGGTAGATTGTTCTACTTCCACGTACCATGCCTCTTCCGGATGTCTCAGCTATCCGCCTTTAACTCAAATCTCGAACTCTTTTGGTCAAGTCACTGAATCCAACCAACGCTTCCATCGATCTAAATTTATCCTTGAAGAAGGCCGGAGCGTACAACGGCTGAAATGTCATGACTATGACTATAAAGATGAGGGCAACACTCTGAACAATATAAACAATGCAAATAATTACAATACCTTATTTCAGAAATAAAGACATATAACGAAATTTTAGGTTGGTTATTTTTGTTTAGCGGTATATGAAACTATACGGGTTATTTAATGCCAAAATCTAAATATTTTTAAGCAGTTTTATTTTATTTTGTAATGGGTTTAGGGATATAAGTTTTACTATTTGACCCATAGCTGGGGGAGAAGGGGTGTATTCATACTTTTTCCAAGGGTATTTTCGCTTAAGTTAATAAAACGAACCCAACTGTAAATGAAATTCGGCTCTCCGATTAACAATTCGGAGCCATCGACGTTCTGATTTCGATGATCCTAGGGAAAGCGATGTTTCAATGTGATGTGACTGTATGCCCGAGATTTTGGAAAAAAATGCCGACAAAATGGATACTTATGCTTAACACCCGAAAGGGACAGCTGAAATTTCTAGGGCGCATAATGAGAAAAGAAGGTTTAGAAACTTCGACACTGATAAGTCATATTAAAGGCAAAAGGGGCAGAGAAAATTTCCGCATGGCCTACCTAATGAGCTTAAGTAAATGGTTGAGAAAACAGGGATTAGGAGAGATAGGAAAAACAGAAAAATTACGAACGGCTACAAAATACAGGAAATTATGGGGAGTCATGATTATCAACGTCCTGAAGAGATACGACACACATAGAAGAAGAAGTAAGTTTCTTTTTTTTATTTATTTACTTATTTATTTTTATTTTATCTTATTCATTTATTTATTTATTTATTTATTTATTTATTTTTTTGTTGCTATCGCTCCTCATTCCTGTTCTGGCAGCCTTTTATACAAGCTCGTCTGGTAGATTATTTGCTCATTTCATCTGTCTCTTTTACCCAATACGGACAAAGATAAAGACCTTAGGAGGCACAAACACACCTACACACACACACACACACACACACACACACACACACACACACACACAGATATTTATATGTATTTATAAAGTCCACTCGAAATATCGCCCGACAATATTTCTAGGAAATACTAAGAGCGTGCGTCAACGTTCTCCAGTTTTTTTCGCCCCGCGTATATTTTCGTCCCGCTCGACTGTATTTGCGGACCCTCGCTAGATGGAGATGATGCAAATCTCCGAGTGTTCGATTATGATTATCCACTAGTGTTCCCCAAATACAAGGCCCAATAGCCACACAAGGTAGAGGACTACTGTGTGGTGTTGTATTATTGTAAGATATGGCAAGAAGTGAAGTTCTTCGGGCAGGCAAGATAACAGCTAACTTGAAGAGATCAATATTTAATTAGTGAATAACATTTCAGAGTTAAGACGGAGATGTTAGAAGTGTAGTACGGAATTAGACTTTAGAAGGAACCGGAAGCCCAATCTTAAACAGAGGACAGAGGATAAACGTTTATTCCTGTTCAAAAGGGAAGAGTGTGAAGTGGACGATAGGCGAATCTATCTGCTCCTATTGAGGGAAGATAAAAATAAATAATTATTGAATAAAATTTTAGAGTTATTCCCTCCCAATGGGTCCATAGAAGAGAACGACTTTCAGTTTGGTGTTTAATGATCTTCCTATCACAGTGAAGTTCAAGATGTTTCCCAAGGTATTGAATGTGCCCTTTATTGTGGGCTGGCAAAAAGCCTTCTGTGAAAGAACTCCTTGTTTCATCAGAATGCATTCATTGGAAGATATGCACGAGATACATTTTCTTTAACTGAATGGACGTATATCAGTGATCATTAAAAATAAGAATGAATAAAATATATCTAAAAAAATTATTTGTAATGTCTATGATAAAGGTAAATCTAAAAATATTTGCTTGCATAACAGATTTAGTCGATGAGATAAGAAAATTGAATATAGAATAGGCTGTGCTAGAGATAGCTTCGCCCAATAGCGGAAGTTGCTATTAAGTTGCTATCGACTGGAACTTATTTCTCGCCGATGGAATACGGAGGGAATATGGATGTTTTTTTTTTTTGTTTTTTTGTTTTTTTACTATGTAAGTGGCATGGCGGGTGCTAGCCATGAAGGTCAGATCTGCTCGTGTTATGGGAAAAGACTATACAAATACATGTTGCTAATTGTCTGCAAGAGATATGAGGTTACTTTGAAAGGGATTATAGTACGTTGGTTGATAATCAAAGGCGGCGATACAGAAAGCAAATTGTCTTTCTATCGCGAAAAACAACAGAACGTTCGCGAACTTCAAATCATAAAAAGTGGCTAAGTTAAAAGTGCAAACAGTGATATTCATTATTTCCACTAGTTCAGACCTTTACAACTACGAGTCGCCACACCACGTGCACAAGTTCGAATCATTCTGATTTTCTCCATATTCCTTCCATAAAGTGGAAGTTCCAAGCTACATTCCAAGAGCTGTTACCATATGGAACAGTCACCCAAAACGTTTCTACTCCGATCAGTAATGTCTAAATTTCTTCAAGTCTAGAATAAACTGTTATATAGCCAACATATCCTCTACACTTCTTACTTTTCTACAACACGCTTATTCGGTAACGTTCTATATTGTGGGGCTCTTGGGCCTCGCATTTATTGAAGTAAATATAAAATTGTTTAAAAATAAAGTGTGCAAAAGACTTGACTGAATCACTTTTTGTTTGAGCGGGAAAAATGTTCTCTTGGTACATTATTATTTAATTCCTTTAAAACAGACATACAAACAACCCATTTAATATAATATACTACATATGGAACAGCTAGATATGAATTGACTGATATAGATATCTAGCGAGTGTAACAGCAAAATTGTCCAAATTGTGTAACAGCATGCGATAATTGTCCATCCCACAAAATGTTTAATATCTAAAAAAACTCACTAAAGTAATTGAGTTTCTTTTTTCCAAGTTTTCATATCAGACGTTTAGCCATCTTGTCACCATTTGTCGCAAGAATCACTGAAAAACCGTTTGAATTATTCAGCTAGAAAGAGAACAGGTTAAAACCATTTTGTGTCATCCCCACTATGTTTTCCCAACTGAGAAATGGTGAGAGGAAAAAGATCATTCAGGCCTTCAGTAATGGTACCAACATTCATACTCTGGTTTCTTATTTCAAAGTCCATTTAAGAACAATTAAGAGAACGGTGAATAACTTTTAAAATGAGGAAACAGTAGAGAGGAAAACTGGATCAGGTCACAAAAGGAAGAGGGATCATAATTTTACTTAGAGATAAATACATTTAATCTATTCAAATTAAAGTCCAATAATGTTATAAAACCTCGTAGAATTTCAGTAAGATATCTTTTATGATTTCTGAGATAGAACGGTCCAAAGCTTAATCTAAAAAAAATAATAATAATAATTAATAATTAATAATTTTTTTAAAAAAAGTGTTCCTGTTTATGGTAAATATAAAATATAAATCCCGTCTATTTTAAATACATTTTTTTAACCAGTAAGGCCCGTATAATATATAGAATGCACCAGGATTACCATAACCAGATATTTTTATTAAAATTTAAATTCTGTCACGGTCAGTCTCTACTCAGCTCTTTGCGTTGTGCATGAAACTCCGAGTCGTGCTACCGGTGTATATATCTACCTATTCATATAGATAGATAGATAGATTGATTGATTGAAGCTTACTCAGATAGATAGATAAATAGATAGATTGAAGCTTACTTAGATAGATAGATAGATAGATAGATAGATAGATAGATAGATAGATAGATAGATAGATAGATTGATTGAAGCTTACTCAGATAGATAGATTGATTGAAGCTTACTCAGATAGATAGATAGATTGATTGAAGCTTACTCAGATAGATAGATTGATTGATTGAAGCTTACTCAGATAGATAGATAAATAGATAGATTGAAGCTTACTTAGATAGATAGATAGATAGATAGATAGATAGATAGATAGATAGATTGAAGCTACTCAGACAGATAGATAGATAGATAGATAGATAGATAGATAGATAGATAGATAGATAGATTGAAGCTTACTCAGACAGATAGACAGACAGATTGAAGCTTACTCTGACAGATAGATAGATAGATAGATAGATAGATAGATAGATAGATAGATAGATAGATAAGCGAAGCCTATTCAGATAGATAGATGGATAGATACATAAGCGAAGCCTATTCAGATAGATAGATAGATAAAGCGAAGCCTATTCAAATAGATAGATAGATAAAACGAAGCCTATTCAGATAGATAGAGAGATAGACAGACATATAGATAATGTGCGTATAGTATGGCATAGATAAATAGGTGACAGACTGAGCAAACTATTTACAAGCGACGTGGAATTTCGTTTTAAATGGCTGTAGATGTTAAGTTTCTTCTTGTCTGTAAAGTAAAATGTTTAGTTACGTTTCCAGAAACAACATTTCATGTTAGCCTTTTTCATGTCCTTGAATTTTCAAGACCCGTCACACCTACCCAAACTACCAGTGCGAGAAAAAGATAACATAAATGAACTGAGGTTGATTTCATTTTCCTCGACGCTTTCTTGTACAGATCACGTGATGGTTAATGGCAGCCGCTTTTGATTTCAGTAAATTTTCTGAGAAAGCAAATCCTGCGTTGACATCTTCCAGCGTGTCACATTGCAAAACTGCATCCACTTATATGGACATCAGTTTACCCTAAAAGAGTCCAGTTCAAAGGACACTACAGGGTACCCCACAAAATGCCAGGGAATTTTAGATTTACTATATGATGAAATAAATTGACTAACACATAAAGATAATAACTATGTATTTTACTATATGAACTTAAAAAAAAAATTGTTTAACCATTTATTGTTCCAGAATGTCGCAGTTATCAAAATCTTAACGCGAGGGGATTGTTCTCTTTAAGAAAGAAAATCAATTTGGGGACTCAAAAAACTCCAAGAATTCTTTAGTTTAAAAACCACATCTAACATTTTAAGCTACTAAATGTCTACCCCTTGCTTTTGTTTCAAATAACTGTAACAAAAATTCTAACAATTAAATAAACTCTACCAAATTTCCATTTTTAGGAGTCGTGGGTACCCTGTAGTTATGTGGAACGCTGAAAACGTAGCCATTGATTTTGGGAAGTGGCTTGGGCCGAACATTTTCAACAATAAGCACCTGTATATATATATATATATATATATATATATATATATATATATATATATATATATATTATATTAGTAGATAAATTTTATGGTGCAAAGTAAGACTCTAAATTTTGGAGGCTGTTGCAACAAAAGAGAAACATCCAGCATTGAATAAGTTGTCTTTCCGTATAGGAGACTATATAATGAAGTATATTTAATAGATATAAAAATAAAACAAGCATTCTTCGGTATGAGCGTTTATATGACGTCACTTTGAGCGACTTGAAATTGATTACATCAAACTTAATAACGCCGAAATTAAAAGACTCTTGCGTAAATATACAAAGAACAATCCTTGAAAACGAATGTACCAACATTCGAAAGTACTCGGGAAAAAATAATATAAAATAAAAGATAATGTGTATTTTGTCAAATTTACCGATAACGCAAAAAACATAAACAAAATGGAAATTTGAAAGATTTAATATAATAAAGTGATAAAGAGAACCTTGTGCAATATGAACAAGGCTCATTTAAATGAAAATGTTTGAAAGAATTCATATTGCTGAAATACACCTTCATATATATATATATATATATATATATATATATATATATATATATATATATATATATATATATATATAATGACAAACTGGAAAGGTATTTGTGACACGTTTCATCCGTACTGAGCTTTCCAGTTTGTCATATTTTTCTAAATACTGTACTGTTTGTTGATATATAAAATTATACAAAATTATATATCGTTATATCACAAACACAGATACAGACACACACACACACATATACATATATATATATATATATATATATATATATATATATATATATATATATATATATATATATATAAATAACGATATATATTTTTTATATTAAGAACAACATTGGGGAAAATGTATGACAAAATGGAAATTAATACATTCATAAATATATATATATGAATATATCTATCTATCTATCTATCTATCTATCTATCTATATATATATATATATATATATATATATATATATATATATATATATATATATATATATATATATATATATATATATATATATATATATATATATATATATATATATATATATATATATATATATATATATATATATATATATATATGAATATATATATATATATGAATATATATATATATATATATATATATATATATATATATGAATATATAATATATATATATATATGAATATAAATATATATATATATATATATATATATATATATATGAATATATATATATAATATAAATATATATATATATGAATATAATATATATATATATATATATATATATATATATATGAATAAATATATATATATAATATATATATATATATGAATATATATATATGAATATATATATATAAATATATACATATGAAGATATACATATGAATATATATATATATATATATATATATATATATATATATATATATATGAATATATATATATATATATGAATATATATATATATATATATATATATATATATATATTACTATTTATATATGAATATATATACATGATATATATATATATATATATATATATATATATATATATATATATATATATATATATATATATTCGATAACGATACATATTTTTTATCAAGAATAACGTTGGGGAAAATGTATGACAAAATGGAAAAAGTTTACTTGTAAGGCGTTCATTGGACTAAATTTTGTTATGTTGGTAGGACTACAACTGCGCACGAACTAAAGTGCTGAAGATTTTAGAAATTTTTATGACATTTTTTTGTTTTTCAGAATTTTTTTTATATCTATGCGAATTTGTTTTTTGTCTTTTTTATCTTTCCATCACTTTTCTAAGTAATTATCCGACACTGTGATGATAGAAGACCTGTCAGGTATTGCAAAATTTCCTAAGAGCCATGCCACAAATTTACTGCAGATGACTTTTCCAAGCAAGTCCTTCTGCTGGGGGCCCCATTCTGTTTCATCAACACCCAGATAAAGTATCTGCCCAGTTTGGGTCACCCAGTGTCGCTCGAGAGAGATGAAATGGGTTTATACCTTTCCAAGATTATTTATACGATAGTGAATGTAATGATCTCGACCGGAATTCGAACACGTCGCTCCGATTTCCTGTCCGTAGCTTCTAACCATTACACCACATGCACATTTATATTACTAATGTTTCCAGTAACGACTATATATCAGTCTTATTGTACACATTCGAAACTCATCAAAATAGAAGTTATGCCTGAGAATGACATGAAATGTATCGGCCGAAAACAGTTGTGATGGTAGCGCTGGTCTAAAGATATCAATGTGCGATTATGTTTTCTTTTAGCGCCCGGCGCCGGTGCTAAACTCAAAACTATCTGGTATGCATCATCTGCTGTTATCAAGTTAAGAGCACATTTACTAATTGTCGGTATCCAATCTGGAAATATATTTCCTTATACTGACTTCTATGATAGACGTTGAATAGTTATATACCTAGGTTGGTCAAGCTCATTACGAGATCTGGCTTACCATTACATGTCTAGCTGATATCCATGGCAGTTCGATTATCCTATCTTAGACTAAATTTTTCATATATTCTTTATAGATATTTACTAGACTGTTTTTCTTAGTTACTCTTTTAGAATTAACCTGTTTTACGTTTGTGTAAGTTCAAATTCCAGTCGGGCTTGTTACGCGTGAAAACTTTTGAGAATGATATGACTATTCCCGCTAGTAGGACTTGTGTAAAAACAAAAAAATCAATTATTTTCAAATAATGCAATATTTACTCGCAAAACAATATTCTTAAAATGAAAAACTGTTTCGGCTTTAAGCAACCCACAAAATCTTGATAAACCGTAAAATCAAATCAGTCAACAATTAGGCCTTTGTTACGCAGGCTTAGAAATAAAAATATCAAATGTTAATTTTACTGATCATGCAAAAAATATTTAAAGAAAATTTCGTTAGAAATAAAGACTGTTTGACTAATATATTTCAATTCTCTTATGAGGCAGTGAACGCTGGACAATTTCCTCAAAGATGAGCAAGAACCTTGAGGCAAAGTAGCTGTGATGTGACGAAATATGCAAGGAACGAGAATGGTTTTGGAAAAATGGAAGCAAAAATAATATTTGTACCTAGAATCATGATTCATAATGTTTTCTGAAACACATGATGAGGAAAGAGGTTTGGAGAATTTGACGCTCACAGGACATACTGAAAACGTGAGTGGCTGAGGAAAACAGTAACATACCGAACAAGTTTGTGAAATGGATGGTAGAAAATTGACTAGGAGAGATATTAATGTGACAAATTTTGTTTAGAACTCCAAAGCATAGGAAGATATGGAGAACCATGATCGCTAACGTCCTGAAGCGACATGAAACATAAAAGAAGAAATAAGATTTGATGACTTATTTCTTAAATATATCGTAACTACATGAAGAAAAAAAAAGACCTAGACAAATAAAGATTTTCAATGAAGTTCCATTAAAATTCAATGTACCATGCAACAATCTTTCGTTAATATTCCCTACAGATAGACGAGGTCATCAAATCTGATAGTTGATCGGCAAGTCAAAAGAATGTGAACGCTTTTATTAAAACATCAAAAACATGTCCGTTTGGAGAAAGGGAAAACAAAGTTGTATATCCGATGCACTTATATTTTATAACAAAAACAAATGTTAGGTGTGTCGGTAGTAACATCCGTACAATAAAATTAAAGCAAAACTTTAACGAAAAAAATTGCAAACTGCTGCGAATCCAGTAAAGTGACTTACATATTTGAAGCAAGATATTCTTTCAAATGAGTATTTTCTTCTCAAAGTCTCTCTCGGGATTTCCGCAAGAAATCCCATCATGCTTATGCAACAATAAGGAATCATTTTAGATAGAAATGCTACTATCGTTTAACAGTTCCAAAACAGCATTAGCCAGATTTAAACAATAATGTTTCCATATTAGATTACTCGCCAAAGCCAGTTGGGAAGATAAGGTCTAAGTAAATGGTTAAGTTAGGAGCGTAAAAGAATTTTCAGAGATACTGAAAGAAAATAAAATAGGTTAATAAAAAAACGTATGAGATGAAGGCTGTAGATCGTCAGTCAATGAAAAAAAGAAAGATGATAATGTCGCTTTTATAAATAAAAAAGAAACAAAAACAAAATTAAATATAAAAGAAAAAAAAACTAAAAGAAGAAAAAAAAGAGATTTTCCATGTGAGAAACTGAAAGATGATTTTGTAATAAGGAGAACGCTGAAATAGTATGAAGTGATGGAAAGTATAAAGAGAAAACAATAGATTATTATCAAAAATAAATAAATAAATAAAAATCTCATAGCGTGATGATATTTTTTTTTACTTTTTCGCCGCAATCCATTAAGTGTCGTAATCAACATATGTATTGCAGCCATAGCCAAAGTGGTATGTCTAGGTCAGGGGATCATCAAACAATGTCTGAGTGATTCCCTACGGGTCGGAGAAGAGGTTTCAGGGTATCAATGATAGTCAAGTTGTCGAATGGGGGTCGGTGTGACAACACCTTGCACGACAATACCAGGACCAACCAATTAATCTCAGCTAAAGTCGCTCTTTGGTATTTTCTTTTAATATTTTTTTCTTTTTTATATTTTAACTACTGTATTTTTTTTGTTGTATTCAAGACATTTTTATGCTGTATATTGTCTGCCTGATAGCATACTTCACCGCTACTCTAATGTCATTTAAAGAGGTCTCAAACCATTCAAAAAAGGCCCCGTTCTGATATTGCTATATTTTTTGTATATAGCATATGCCCCAAGCGTATGCCACTAATTTCAGAGCTTCTTTGCATTTGAGACAATTCACTCCTCGTCTTAACCATATTTGCGCAGAGTACCATATTAATTGGATACTAGTAACGGTTATACATTTCTGTTCAATAGCATCGGCTGTATTTAGACTTTGTGTACTTAATATATTATTTGCTTAATCCATTATGGTTATTTAATATATTTTTGAAAATATATTTTGGGGGAAAAATCTGAACCTAATGACGATGGGGGAAAATTTTGAACTTGATCCAAATTTCTTAGCTTTGCATACATTTTAGTTAACATCGTTTTTGTGGATCAAATATATTTTAAATCGGGGGTAGCTGGAGTAGGAAGAGAGGCAAAAGGAGTTCTCTGGTCGAAAGGTTTGATGACCTCCTGGTCTAGGGTAAGGCAATCTGACTAAACCCATTCCTCTTCGGGCTGGTTTTTGAATTCAAAATTTTCTTTCTCTTAGACTTGTTGACACGTCAAAGCAAAAGAAACCAGCCGATAGATTCGTGCTTTTTCTAACGGCATTAATCGTAACAGAATCGATCTGGAATTGAACCGATCATGACAAATTCATTTTCCGCGCTGATAACCGTCACACTACTCCCTACTTTTTATATCGAAAAGGTGGAAATATAAGTACAAAAGAGTAAAACAGGGAACAGAGAGCAGAATGTTTGAATGATAGGTTTGATTGCCACAGAGTAAAATAATATTTCAAAATGTTTTTTCTACTATGATTACTAGTTACTTAATAACGATCCTCACCGATTAAACCCTATGAAATGATTACAGAGTACCTCACTGTTGAATAGTTTTAGAAAGTGACCACACTTTGTCATTCAACATACGTAGATTCAGTGATGTCTGTTGGCGTCGTTCAGTATATAAATATTATTAATGCCGTTTACCTTTAAGACATAGACGATTATGATTTTCAACAGATTCCAAAGAATCTCAATATTATTACTTCTAACATGGCATATCGGCTTCAGCCACTTTATTGTGACTTTATAGTGGCTTACCTGTGACTTTTCCATTAATACATCCATGGCAATTGTTCTGATGAACTCTCCCCTATTTCGTTGGTATTTCATTGTTAAATAATGTTATTTTTATTCCCACCCACTCCCACATACAATTTGTACATAGGGAAACTAGTTAAGACTTCATAGAGCCTTTGAAGTATTATAGTGGCTCTAGTAAGAATGGTAAGTAAAAACGTGTTGTTTTAGTGTAAGGAATATTGTGGTATGTTTGGGTCAGTAAATGTTGCTAGCGAAGTTTAAGACAGATTGAAGAGCAGCCCTTCCCCATCTACCCTTTCGGGGTTGGGCCATATTTTTGTATTTTCAAAATGAATATTAATTTCCTCTATGGTACCTCGATTTTATGAATTTAAGCGCAGTACTCAATTGGCAGCAAGATATTACGATTTTACAGTTTAAAAGTCTAGATATGACCGTAACAGCAGTAGTTCGAGAGAAGCTGTTCGTGTGGAACTTACTTCTCCCCACTGGAATATGGAGGGAATGTGGGCGGTTCGTTACAATGTGCGTAGCATGGCGGATTGTAGCCGTGAAAGTTAGACCAGGTGGATCTCTGTCAACTTCGATCTTCAAAAATTTAAATCCAGTGTCAATCGTTATCTTTTGTTTTCTTAATTATTATTTTATTGTTCTCTATCTTTAATGGTGTTTTTCTTATATTCTTTAACACATTGTACACCCCCTTGCGTCTTAGCAACTTTATTGCCTTGCTTGGGGTGAAATGATATGGAAAAATACTATCCTGGAAATTTCTCTAATGAACTTTCCTCCATGGTGTTTACACAGTACTAGATTGGCGCAAGGTCTCATTGTTTTACAGTTGAAATGGCTAGATGCAACCGTAAGTTCTATGCTAACAATGTCTTCTATCAAACTGTACAAGGCTCGGTAGCCATTCAAGGTAGAGGGTTACAGAGTAAGAGGTTATCTCGCTATCCTGCTGGGGGTCTATCTATTAGCAGAAAATATCGATGGAGGAACCCCTGTAGTTAGTTACGTAGTACCAGTATCACTTATAGAGTAACCTGATGTTATTTTAACACGTGTCTTTTGCTTCCTTTCACAATGCCGATCGCATATTTTGATTTTAGTGAAGGTCACCCTGTAAAAGGACTCGGAGCCACACGAGGTAGAGGATTACAGAGTAATAGGTATAACTTATGCGGATAGGTAGGAAAGATAACGGTTAACCCTAGGCCTGAACAGGTTAAGATTATAGTGATCGGAGAAACATCCTCTTGGGAGTCGGTTCCACAATGCAGTGATTCGCGGGAAGAAGCTGCTCAAGTAAAACTTATACCCCACCAATGGAATACGGAGAAAACGAGGATGGTTTGTGTGTAGCATAGCGGGTCCTAGTTGTGAGTGTTAGAACTAGTGAATTCCTGTCAAATTTGGTCTTCAAAAATGTAAATGCAATGTCAATCGTTATCTTTTGTCTTTTTAATTCTTGTTCTTTTAGTACTCTCCCTGTTTTTTTCTCATATTCACTAACACACACTGGTCACCCCACCTTGCATCTTAGTGGCTGTATTGTCTTACTTGGGGTGAAATGATATAGAAAAAATTTTTTCTTTATTCTCTGTGAACTGTCTTACCTTCTTGTGAAACATAGCGGAGTGGTTTTCCGTTGCAGTCTCCTTGAATTCAGTTCTTCTTTTCATCATATAGCAACACATTTCGGGCAGCCCAAATCAAACATAATCCGTTACTGTATTTTCCTTCCTGTCATTTACTGAATAGGTCAAGAGTCAATGTTAAATTGATTATCAATCGCCTTTTGGATTGCAAGAAAAAAAAATCTCACTGGGCGCTCCATACTTTCGGCCTTGTGCCACATAGCAAATCGCTATAACTTAAAAACCCATATTATATATATCAACTGTACCAAATGGGCCTCGGTAACGAAGAGATTCCAAATCAGACTCAACTTAAACACAGCGATGATAAACACGCTCGCTCCTCACATATTCGTGGCGGAACTCAACTGAGTTCTCTGCGACCATAGGACTGTGCCCCCTGATATATATATATATATATATATATATATATATATATATATATATATATATATATATATATATATATATATATATATATGCGCGTGTGTGTGTGTGTGTGTGTGCAGTGAATGAACAGACGATGCGCGTACAAGAAAGACATAATTCGCTTTGAAATAGACACCCCACCCTACATCAGCTTGACCTCTCCCTGAAGGGGACTAATATGTGGATAAAAATGGTCGTCCCAGCCGTTTCCATAGTAACGAATGGACACGCTTATAACGATACGTAATTTTCGCTTGAGGATGAAACGGGGCTTGTTACTTTAATTCAATTTAATTTTAATAATTATATTGATGGCTCTCGTTTTTGAAACGTGAGAACTCTTCTGTAGCGAAGGAGTCATATTTAAAAAAAAAATGATTATAATATATATATATATATATATATATATATATATATATATTTACATTATTCGGACTATTGTCCTCATCTTTTCATCTTTGTTGCCAATTTATTTATCACAATGCCTCGGCAGTTGTACGCTCCGGCCTTCTCAGGTGGTTGGAATGTCGGACTGAACCCTTTATTTCGCTCGCTGAAGGAGACTGTTCTAGTTCCACGTGCCATGTCTAATGGATATCAGTTATCAGTTATCAGTTATCTCCTGTTAATTCCCTTTCCTAGTCCTCCACCGCCATAACCAGGTACTGAGCTCACAACTCTTTGGGTCCTGTCACTGGATCTAACCAACTCCTTTATCCATGTGTCCTCAAGTACTTATGCACTGCTTATATGTTACATTTATCCTAAACGCTCGAGAAATTTCGGAGAAAATATACGTTCTCCGACAGGAATCGAACCTGTATTCCTATACGGAAACTGTCATTTGACCTGACGTGCTGCACCATTCAGCTACAGAGGAGCGTCTAGTTTGCAAAATCCGAATTACTGCTTATTATATTCGCTGTAGCTGAATGTTACAGAACGGCAGGCCGAATGACGGATTCCATATATGAATATAGGTTCAATTCCTTTCGGAGAACGCATATTTTGGGGACAATCCATTATATATCAATATATATATATATATATATATATATATATATATATATATATATATATATATATATATAAACACGTCACACAAATCTTTGCCTACGTCACAACGCTAACTAGTAATACGAAACTCACTCATCATTTGTCTCTACATACCTTGATGATGACTAAAGAAAATCGAATGCTTCGAACATATTTCTAGTACTTTCCTTCCGAAATGATATTCGGGTAATTTCTGACACGATTTCCTTCCTCCTTATCAACGGATTATTCGTAATTCAGAAATGTCGGCCATTAAAATTAATCGTCACAAAATATCTGTTGTTTTTTAATACTTCATTATTATATATGTGCAGCTACGATAATCCACTAGAATACTTTTGGTCTTATATTTTATTTTTTCATTTTTTATTAAATAAACACAAGTTTGTGTCTACCATACAGAAAGCCAGATTCTTTGTCCAGATATAACTTGGCATGGAGTCTTCCAAGACGTTGCAACAGTGCACACTATAGTAACACAAACAACTACAGAACAAAGGGATATTTTTCTTGATAAAACAGATAAGTATTAAGAAAAAAATCATTGATATAAGAGAAAGAAGACGAGATAAGAAACAAAGATTTTGAACTGACAAAAGTTGTTTTCGAAGTAATTCAACGCGTTTTTTCTTGACAGCTTATTTATGCACATACAAGTAAAAGGCTTTTTTTTGTGGTCAAAACAGAGGAAAACTTGATCGATCGTTGAAGCTATTCACTTGCACTAAGCTGGAGTATATTTCGACACTACGTAGCACAACTATTGAATCCACGACTTTATCGATCTGGGTATGACGATAAACTACATCCGGCAACAAGACCTCTGATCAAGAGGTATTGAGTAGCGTGGAACCACCTCTTAATTAATGTTGTTCCGAGGTACACTCTGACTCGATGGCGGGACCAGTTAGGATCCCAGCTATAAATATTGAACCTAAATCAAGCCATCATAAAAATATGAAAATCCATTTTCATAGTAAAAATACCAGCAATATACTTTAATAGTAACATACAAAATTTCCAAAAATATATATTAATACTAAAAACAAATTACCAAAGCTCGTAAGAAAATTAAATTTTAGCATTAAATGACCCATAAGGTGTTGATATGCCGTTAAACAACCAAACCATATTAAACTATGACTTTTAATTAACTAGAAAAGCATTGTTATCCCCTTCATTATAAATTGTTATTGATTTAGCAGAATTCGTATTAACTTTGGTAATCAATTAGCAATTTTCTGTTTAATGTATTTAAACTGTAAGATACTTAATTTTACTGAGTAGAAGCTTATCACGACTTACAAGCGACTATAAATCTGTTTTCAATAAACTTAATCATATATTCACAACCTCCCCACTTTTTATATATATATATATATATATATATATATATATATATATATATATATATGTGTGTGTGTGTGTGTGTGTGTGTGTGTGTGTGTGTGTGTGTGCGTGCGTTTGTGTTTAAAAGAAGCCTTTTCTTTTTTTGACAAGCTTGTAACATTTTTGA
>CAHIKZ030005513.1:377500-415000 GCA_903632075.3 Acanthosepion pharaonis | reverse complement strand
TACCTGGGATCAAAAGGGTGACTGCTGGAAGACCTTATGTCTGGCAACAGAACTCTGTACCATGCCACACAAGCAGGAGAACCCAGTCATGGCTGTCAGATAATTTCTGAGACCACATCACTCCATACATTTGGCCCTTAATTTCCCGGACTGCAACCCTCTTTGTTATTATGTGTAGGGCGCAGTTGAGCGAGAGACCAACAAAGGTCCTTGTATACTAAAGATGAAGGCAAGGATTATGGCAGTATGCACCAACGTAAACAAGTAGACCGTCAAGAAGAGTTGCAGAAGATTCCGAAGTTGTCTGAAGGCCGTGGCTGAAGCCAATGACGATTTTTTTTTAATTATTTACTCTTTAGTATTTCAAGATATTTTTGCATACTTTTGGTCAATATTTCTGTTAAAATGAGATGTCAGTGCTATTTTATTTTTTGCGTAATTTAGATGGCAATTTAACATTCGTAGCATATATATATATATATATATATATATATATATATATATATATATATATATATATATATATATTTGAGATAACGATATATACATTTTATATATCAAGAACACACACACAAACACACACACACACACACACACACACATATATATATATATATATATATATATATATATATATATATATATAAATTTAATGAAAAACAGACCACTTTAAAGTACCATTACAATAATTTATTTCACCAAAATCCTTTTTAAAGGATTTCGGATCATCAGGTAACACTTCCAACAATGAAAATATATATATATATATATATATATATATATATATATATATATATATATATGAGAAAGATAAAGAGGAAAATCTATAAACGACGAGTTTCGCCGAGAGCATCTGCTCTCTCTGGCTTCTTCAGGTTAGAAAGAAAGAAAGACAAAACTGTACATAAAAAAGGAGTTGGGATCTCTGAAGATAAGCGGTGAACAAACACAGCGAGTTACTCTCTGATGTCTGGTTAGTGACGCGATAAGGCAATTTGTTTTATGATGTCTCCACTTATCTTCAGAGATCCCAACGCATTTTTCCTGACGTACAGTTTCCCCTTTCTTCCATTCTAAACTGAAGGAGCCAGAGAGATCAGACGCTCTCGGCGAAATGCGTAGTTTATAGATTTTCGACCTTATCCCCTTGACTTTTGTTTCGAATATAATTATATATCCAACAAACACTCACACACAAACACACACACATAAACAGAGCATTTACTTAAATATTTGTGTCTATATAAATAACGTATAACAGTAAAATATATTAAAATAATTATCATTACATAATATATGACGTCATTTGTTTACGTTAAGATACGCTTTGAGCAGATATGAATGTTCGATGGAAATCATGGGAAATTTGCAGTTTAAAAGCAGTAAATCGGCCTTGCTAATGTACTCATTAAATATAAACTTGTATAACAAAAAGAAATAATGTGATTTAAAAACAACATTAATGCCTAAAATTTCTGTTTCGATGACGAAAATTAAGTTAGCCGACATAGAGTTTGTATGATGACAGCAAGAGATACGCATTTCTTAGATAAGGTAACCGAGTCTTGCTTTGCGGAGATAACTTCTCGTAGTTTAATGATAAAAGACACTTTCTCAGATTTCCAATTTATCTTCTGTTAGGCACGGAGAAAGACACACGTACACATTAATTTCACTGTTTAAAAAAAGAACAGAAATATCTACTCAAATCTGCCTTCCTACTAAATATAACGTTGATAGTAATAAGAAAAAAATATTGAATAAAGAAAAGCAGAAATATCTTAAAAACTTCCAGATTGTTTCCGTTAACGCACGCACGCACACACATAAGAATTTTGTTTTATTTATCGATTTACGGCGCTCTTTCACGCTCAGCGATTGTTCAAAATGGGGGACTGTTTTTAATAACAGAGATCTATTAATCTTTTCACTTTTTTTAAGGAATACAAGAGCATGCGAAAAGAGTTTAAATGTTCTAATAAATAAAAGGAATTAGATTATTTCGAAATGTGGGCATGCTGATGCATTCCTTTTAAAAATCGTGTAAAAATATATTTTGGGAAAACCGTTAAAAAACAGCCACCCATTTTGAAAAATTGCTAAGCGTGCAATAGCGCTATAAATTCGTAAGTAAATTAAAAATGTTATGTTTAATGTATATTAAAAATACTTTCAAAAGAATTTAAAATAGGACACTTTTATATACGTAATAACCGGAATATACAAATAATATCAGTAGTTAGCAAGTTCGTCTGGCACAACAGTTCGCTTTGTTTCTAGTGTGTTCTATTCCGATGTTTGATTATAAACTTAACTGTCATAGCCGAACTCTATTTCCAAGCTTTGTTCAACCTACTTTACTCTTTCTTTGTGTAGTTTATGTAGTCTATACTTCACAATTTTAAACGATTCACGAGAGCATTTCTTCATACTTAAGTGCATAATACAGGTATTCTCCAATTAGTGTGACTTGTGTTCATTAAAAGATACGCACTAATCGAAAACGCGTTAATCGAATACAATAACTTATAGGGAGTTATGTAATTTGTACCATTCACAATTATTTTCTAATTTGCGTACTTTTTAATTAGAATGTAGGTACATAGTTTCTATTTTTGAAGCTTTTCCAAACATATCAGTATTTTAACATTTTAACCTGAAAAATTTATTTATAATTTTTCCATAGTAAATGCATACTGTCATGAATAATCAAGAGTGGTCTGTCCTTGTTTTGTTACTCTTTGTGCGAGCTATTTCTGTGTATTGGGACTATAAAAGGACACTATACGTGAACATTGTATTCTCAGTTGAATAAAGCTTTCTTAAAGCCTACACCAGCCTACTTTAGTCATTGCACATGCATCTTTTATATTTCCATATTTCTTAATAAATGTAAATTTCTGCATCTAATTAAATCGTCCATTTTTTTAAAAGAAATTATTAGAAATTTCCTTTTAAGGCCTTCAAAATAAACAAGAAAAAATTAAGTATTTAAAAAAATAAATAGTGAAAAGTACTTCAGAGTCTGTCTATATTTCAGAGGGAAAATTAGCAGGAGATAACTGATAACTGACATCTGTACAACGGCCGAAACGTTGTGACAAATATGGCGACAAAGATGAGGACAATAGTCCGACTAATGTAAATACTGAAAAGTACTTGAATATATATTTTTATTATTTAGCATTATTATTTATTTTTATTTAATTTATCTACATATAACCGTTCATTTTTTAACACTACTGTAATTACTTACATATCGTGAGATTTGAAAAACAAAATAGTTTCCCATTTTCTATTTTTAAATTTCAGAAAATTTTTAATTAACCGGTAACTATAAAAAATCAATTTTAAATTACTATGACTAATCTAAAGAATGTTTTAGCACACTAATTATAATGTCTGCACTAATCGAAGACGCATTAATCAAATGCGTATTAATCGAGGGATTCCTATATAAGACACATCCAAATAATAATAATCGCAAATATGTAACTGCGCTAAATTTTGCTTTCTGATGTAATCGTATGTTCCACAAATTTATAATTGCAAAACATGTGGTTACAAATACCAATTTCATGTTGGGTGACATTACAATTGCTGCTTCAGGTAATACTGGGTTGCATGCTGCTTCATGTAACCCAGTATTACCTGACGTATAGCGGGGTCATCGGCAACTAAACCGGTCCCCCTCAGCATGCCTTTCTGGTGAGGCGAGGGGGGGTAGACACCCTGCAGGTTTACAAACACGACCTGTCAAATATCTGATCAGCCATCAAGCACAGTGTTTCCCAACTTGGACGCTAGCGCCCCCTTGTGTTGAAAGGGGGCACTGAGAGTTTTTATTTAATTTGGGGGTGGTGAACATACTCAGGGTATGGTGGGCATTTATTAATTTTTTTTTTTTCCAACTTTCAAAAATTATTCAATATTGCCTTCCAGAAGGAAATTTCTGAAAGGTATCTGTGGGAAGCTATCAAACTTTTCTTCATTGTTTTTCCAAGATCCCATACGGCTGAATGTAGTTTCAACGCAGATACGCAGATTCTTACCAAAAAAAGAAACAGCCTGCAAATTACAAAACGAAGAGATCTACGATTACTTAATATTTAAATTTCGACATTAATTTACCCATAGAGGTGTTGATATGCCGCAAAACAAAAACAATCAACCAACAAATTTACAATATCCTATTTCCTCACTGGTTCTGATTATGAAGTTGTCAGCCTCCGGCTATAGAACCACATCTCTATTGCTTCGCGTCTCTTCTTCATCTGTCTGGAAATTGTCTAGCATTCACTGGAATATAGGAATATAGATATGTCCTCTCAGATAAATACAGTTTTCTTTGTTTCGAATAAAACTTTTCTATGTCTATACATTTTCCTTACATATATATTTTTCTTTCATTCCTTTTCCTGAAGGCGTCGAACACATCTCCTCGGCGAAACCCGTCGTTAAAAAGCTTTTCCACTTTGCCTCATTATCTGCACTTTTGTTTCAAATACTATTATACAGCCTGTTAAGACACATTATAAAGATTATTATACATCCTGTTTCATATACTATTATACAGCCTGTTAAGACATATTATAAAGACTATTATACATCCTGTTTCATATACTATTATACAGCCTGTTAAGACATATTATGAAGACTATTATACATCCTGTTTCATATACTATTATACAGCCTGTTAAGACATATTATAAAGACTATTATACATCCCGTTTCATATACTATTATACAGCCTGTTAAGACATATTATGAAGACTATTATACATCCTGTTTCATATACTATTATACAGCCTGTTAAGACATATGAAGACTATTATACATCCTGTTTCATATACTATTATACAGCCTGTTAAGACATATTATAAATATTATACATCCTGTTTCATATACTATTATACAGCCTGTTAAGACATATTATGAAGACTATTATACATCCTGTTTCATATACTATTATACAGCCTGTTAAGACATATGAAGACTATTATACATCCTGTTTCATATACTATTATACAGCCTGTTAAGACATATTATGAAGACTATTATACATCCTGTTTCATATACTATTATACAGCCTGTTAAGACGTATTATAAAGACTATTATACATCCTGTTTCATATACTATTATACAGCCTGTTAACACCCCTGCCTTCTTTTGCAATTTTGCCAATTCAAACCACCATTTCTGATTTCAAAAGCATTTTGGTGTCATGATACTTAAAATGTCATCGTTGGTCACATGTTCATTCCATGTTATTCTCAGCATCTGACGGTACAGCCACATCACCGTCATCACGTGTCTCTTTTTCACCCGGTAGGAATTTGTCCAGTGTTTTGAGCGCTGGATTAATTTCTACTCTACCTTTCTTACCGGGTAATTTTTCTTTGACAAACTAAATATTTCTCACAGCAGGGAATATCATTAATGATTAAATTCCAAACGTTTGCCAACTTTTAAAATTTTATTTGGTTTATTTTATGTATTTATTCATATTCCAAGTTTCAGTCTGCAGGTCGCTAATGCGAAATTGGAAAAAAAAACGTTTCTTCGTAATCAATGTATCGTGTCCCTGCAGGACGTGGTCGTTCATGGCTCGCCACAATTTCCTCCCTTTGCAACGTTTGATTCTTTATTACCTTTCCTTGCCCGTGCCATATGCATTTACACATTTATTGAGTAAGTGAATGTTCTTCTTCTTCTTTATTATATGGCCCAGCATTTCTAACAGTCCTTCTCTGATTTTACGTATGAATGTCTTTTTAGCTTTTTGTTGTTCCTTTTCGAGTTCACCCCAGGTAAGGCAGTAAAGCCACGAAGACACAACGAGTTACTGAGTTTGAAAAAATTAGAAAACAGAAATATTACTGATGAGCAAGAACAAAAGAAGAGTAATCAGGAGAACCGTAGATAGCGATTGACATTGCATTTAAACAAGGGGTCGGCAACCCCTGGTCACCGGCCCAGATCCGGCCCGTGAATGATTTTTGCCCGGCACGCCAAATTAACCGTAGTAAGGAATATCATTATTTGTTGATTATGTTAGTTGTTACTCTGTTATTTCTGCAGTAAAATAAGGAAACTGGATATGATTTTGTTCCTATCATCGACTAATATTTCACCTGATGCGGAGAAGTTATCAAACAATAAGAAGAAACAAGTGTCTTATTAAATAATTTGCCGTTTGTATCAGTATTTCGTTTGTAGTAAGGAATTTGCATTTTTTGTCGTTTGTGTTAGTTGTTACCCCGTTATTCCTGCAGCAAAATAATGAAACTTGTTTAAATAATATAACATTAAATTCGTTGTTTTTTTCTTTAAACCTTCAGACCAAGGCGTCCTTCTGGATGAAGCGGTCTGAGGTTGAGACAATTATAGTTCATTTGATATCATGGCCCTCTTCCGAGTTACTGCATAACTGTCTGGTCCGTTCTCTCCAAAAGATTGCCGACCTCTGATTTAAACTTTTTAAAGATTAAAGTTAATTGGAAAGCATGGAACAGGAAGAGAGTTACACAAAAGAGAAATGGGAGAAGAAAAACTGTTTGCATAGAACTTATATCTGATCTGGTGTTCCTAATGTAAATCTCGAGATTCTTGACAAAATCCAAAGAAGGGCCTGTAATATAATCGATGCTGACCCGACAATTTAACCTCAGTCACTTTCTCACCGACGCGACGTGGCTAACCTCTGTCTTTTCTACAAATATTTTCATGGCTCTGATGAGCTTTATTCCCTGGTGAGCGGATTACACGAATTTTGGCGTGTTACTAAACCCTTGAAACAGCTAAATGCAATCGCTACTTCTACTCTAACAGTTTCTTTTCTCGCACTTCGCCACCTGTTGAACTCAGGTCCGATTTCTTGCTTCCCTGATTAATAGCCAACTCAACTGTAAATTGTTGATACAGAGAGGCCAGTCTAGTACTGCGCTTAAATTCATAAAGTCTAGCTACCATAGCGATGAGCTCATCCGAACATTTGCTATGATAGTGTTTATAGAAAAGGCACTTTACAACGGTGGATAATGACTGAAACCGAGACACCAGATCATAACCAATAAAATTGCTAATTCTTATTTGGATTTTATCAAGGATCTCTAGAGCAACAGACCATATGTGGCAGCAACATTCTAAGTATTGGAGAAGAGCATACTTCCCTTTTTTTCTTTAGAACTTACTCATTGTTCCCATATTCAGTCTTTTGTATTCTCAGAATGTCTGTAGAGTCATATCTCTGTTTATGCTTTGTCTGTAGAGAAAATGTTCAGTATTCACGAGGATAACTGGGATAGATATGAAATATCAGGTAAGTTCCATTTTGTTTGTTTCTAACAAAATGTTTCGCTGTTTAAATACATTTTTATTAATTTAGCCACTTCAAGTAACACTTTGTTTTCTTTAAAACTTCCCCGTTGCTCACATGATCCTTCCATGATATTCTCAGTATCAATCTGTGAAGTACATTTTTGTAGCTTCGAGTCACTTCACCTATGAAAACATTGACTCGAATGGAGGATATCAAATCTGATCATATCTGATCGGAATGTTTTGAGGAGCGTGGAACCACCTCTTAATTACCGTTTTTCCTAGGTTCACACTGACTTGAGGTGTATAGAACCTATTAAGATCCCAGCAATGGGTAAACAGTTAACCTCCAAAACTGGAGTCAAAACACTATGAAAGTATAAAAATACATGTTTATAGTAAAAATTCCAGAAATAGATTTCAATATTTAAAAAAAACGGCAATAGATTTTAATAGTCAGTTTTGTGAAATGCGAGATACTCGCTTAAGCGATCATGTGTCTTTTGATACATTAACTGTCGAGGCAGATTTTTTCTTGCAGTAGGTTGCCATTTCTTTCTGTGGTAGATAAGTTGCCATCAAAGGCTATAGAACCTCGTTTGTCCTGCTATTTACCCATAGCTGGGGGAGAAGAAGAGGATTCATACCTTTCCCAACGATATTAGCACGTAAGGGAATGTAATGGATTCGACTGGAATTCGAAATCGGCTCTCAGATTCCTCAATCCGATCCGCTATCCATTACTCTACAGTAAAGCAATAAATTACCAAATCCCCCTTGAAAATTAAATTTGGGCATTAAATGTCCCATAAGGAATTGAACCAAAGCAAATAAAAATTCAAAACCATTCATGCAGCTACATAAAGGGTAATAAGCTTCTTAAAACTCTGACAAAGAAAATTTATGATTTTACAATTTGAACTGATTTCGTGTGCATTTCTCGTGCATACTCTGCGTATTGATACATCTCCTGTAATGGAAACTGGTTCACTATAATGTCCCAGAAAATTGTTCTTGTCAGGATCCATCTTGCACATTTATAAATCTACCATTTCATCTGTGCACTGAATACTGTTGCCATATCAGCTATGTTGCTCTTACTGTACAACTTGAGATAATTGAAAAAAGAGTCTGTACTTGACCAGGCATCTCGACTTCAGTCACTTACTTACCGACGATGCATGACTTCACTCTGTATTTTTCTACAAATATTTTCATTGCAACTGCTTTGATGTGCTTTTTTCCCTGATGCCCAGACTGCATTAATTCTGGTATGCTACTAGATTAGCAACTAGATATCACCGTTAAATCAGCTAGATGCAAAAGCCACTTCTATTCTAAAAGTTTCTTTTCTCTCATTTCCTCACCTGTGGAACTCCCTTCTGATGTCTTGCTTCCTTTATTACAACAGTCTTCAAAAACGTAAATCGCCATCTTTTTTTTTTGTCTTTTCTTCAAACCTCTCCATTTTCATTCTTTTCATTCTCTTTTGCTTTTACTATCTGTAAACCCCCGCGTTCTAGTGTTATTATCGTCATGAATGGTGGGTGGGTGCTAACGATTAAAAAGTCCCTTAGTCTTCGATACTTCTTTTCTCTACGTGTAGGCAGGCGAGTTCCTCACTTAAAACGTTATCCTTCTTCCAGTGTATGAAGCTGTGGCCCTTTAGGAAGTGCTGCTAAACTGAACGTCAGTAATTAACATTAAGGCCTTAGGATATCATGAAAGGCATTCCTACAAATAAGCCAAGCAAAATACGCGCGTCTTGGAATGCATTTTCCATTATGCTTCCATTAACCTGACAGCACAAGCATAGCAAAACTCCCATTTGGTCTTGCCGTCTATCTCTCCCCGGGTCGCATTCAATACCACAGAGTTGGAGCGCATTCCTCACATAAGTAATAATGAAACTACTATTTATCCTATTTGCTAAGGCGCTTATAGATTCAACGCAAACACGATTATGCCGTTGAACCACTTGCCTCTCTAAATGCAAACTCATAAACTATTTATCTGAAAGGACATGAGAATTTCGGAAATGTTTTTCTTTTCGAGGGAAAATCTTTGGTTTTTATTAAGTCAAGGGACTTGTAAACACCAAGAGTAACTCTTAATCCCTGAAAAGTGCGTCGGGCATATTTAGCACACATATCCAGAATCCATTTTTAATAGACATATTTATTTTAGTGCTCTATTAGTTTTTTTCATAAAGGTATGGTACTTATTTGGAGGCGAAGCAATATATATATATATATATATATATATATATATATATGAACTAAAACGTCAGACAATTTAACAGTGATCTCATCTCACAATCCTCGCTCTTGCTCCATATGTGGCCTCCTTTGTAAATCACTAGCTGGTCTTAAATGCCATTTAAGATTATCGCACAAAATTTCATAACTGAATCAACTAAGCTGTCAGATCCTCATACGTCGAAACCGACGGAGAGTCCATTAATATATATATATATTTAAATATATATATATATATATATATATATATATATATATATATATATATATAAGTGAACATTGAGTTAACACTCAGAGACAATAGACTGGTTCATGCTATAAGCAATCATTAGGCCTGATGATTGCGTTTAGCATGAAACAGTGTCGTCTCTGAGTGCGTTTAGCATGAAACAGTCTGTCGTCTCTGAGTTTTGACTCCACTAATCATTTTTATATTTACATACGCTCTATCTAGCTGTATTCTTGTGTTCCTTCCTAACAATCCGCGTAAGAGTCCGACGGTCCCTATCAGACAGAGTTTTGCTTCAGTAGGGAAGTTTTTCCTTCTTTTTTGAAATGCTGTCATTACTTTCGAGAAAGTACTCCTTGCTACACCAAATAATTCAGTGTTTTTTGTTACGAGCACCAACAATTTGACCTCTTTTAAAGTCTGATAGATCTGCCATTTTAATGAATTCTGAAAAACAAAAACAACAATTTTAGTAAAATAAGACAAAAAATGTAATAAATAAAAAACCCATAAAAATATCAATGGTTTGATGGTTTTATAATAGTTTCAAAATTATGATACAAAGATTCTAGATGTTTCCATTGAATTTTAGAATTTTGAGCGTAAAATTTGCTATAGTTATCGCGCTTATTTTTTGATAAGATCAATTATGGACACCCGTACTTAACAAAATAGACACGTTTATACATATTCAAAAAATCATTTTTTTTTAAATATTGGTGTTTGTATTAATGTTTTACCATTTATGATTAGCAAATATAGTTTTCGCTTAATAATAATACATATAAAGGCTAAAATTAATACAGGATTTTTAAAGATTTAAAACTTAAAAAATTCTAATTAAAATTTTAAAATAATGAAAACAATGCTTGTAAAATTAATTATTCATCAATTTTTTTTCTTAAGGTAATAGTGTACTGAATATATCTTATTTATAAAAGAATTAAAAGCTTTTCTAATTAAATAATATCATAGTTTTATAACATTTTTTATTTTACCATTCGAAGCAGATTTTCAGTGAATGGTGCTTCTGTTTGACAAAAAAACAAAAAAAACAAAAAAAAACTGATAATTATATTCTCCAAGAGGTGCCGCTTTTAACTAATATAAATATAAAAAGGCTGAAATTTTAATTTCTCGAAATTTCCTAAAATTAATTAAGTGGGCGTAAAAGATGTAAAAAAAAATACTTTTACCAAGATTTTCTAAAACGAAATTTCAAAAATAATTTCATTGTAGAATAAGTCCTGGAACTTTCATTAAAATCCGACAATTATTTGATTTTTGCAAGAATTTTCAAAACAATGTGTCTCTACTGCAGAAATGACGCTAGATTTTCCATACTAAACTTTGGACCACTTGCTGACGCAAGAAAACAAGATATTCAACCAAAATTTTGAACGTTCTAGAAAGGATTCAAAGATTTAATAAAATAATCAAAGATACGTTAATCGTTCGTCTTAATAATAGCATGGGGCATTTTGATGCTAAACTTTTGTTTTTATTAAGTTTGGGGCCATTCTTCGTCGAGTTATGCTGTTTTTAGAACATTTTTTAGGTGCCTAGATTAAACAAATTTGACAATAAGCAACACGTCGAGCGACATCCAGGTATTGAACTTTAGACGAGTTCTTTTTTTTTGTTGTTGTTGTTTTCAAACTGACACAGTACAAGTAAATCTTCTGCAGGGAAATACAAATGAGTTGCACCGTTATTTCTTTTCGCTCATACATTGTAGTTTATAAATACTAGAAGATTAACTTATTTTAATTGTTTTCGTCATTCTATATTCTGCAGAACACAAAGATCAGTCTTGCAGTTTTCACCCTATACTGATAATGAATAGCAAAGAAGCTTTTTGCTTTACAATCAGTACGCTTAAATATTTTAAGGCGACAAGATAAGTTAATGATCGAAAGATAAAAAAATGGAAGCAATGTAAAAAAATATTTAAATTACAAACTGCAAGAAGTCGTGAAGAAAGAAAAGAGGCTAAGTCGTCGTTTTTAAAGGAAAAGAAACCCTCAGTGGCTTTGGGCGACAAGTTAGTCTTTTTAAAACCATTTAATTAACTGGTGTAAAGATTGCAATTTTCGACAATTTTCAAGTCGTTTAATCAAAAACCAGGAAAAACCGCCAGAGCGTGATATCTTTTTCGTTAAGATAGTTAATTATCTTTTTGTATAAAAACAGAAACAATGATTTATGAAAGTTTTTTTGTTTTGTTTTTTTACTTAAAGGCAAATATCTTGTTTGGAATGAAAGAATGTACTGTTGAAGAATTCAGTGTTCACAAAAAGCAATTCAAAGATTACATGCACGTCTCTGTTGCAAATTTTTTCGTGCCGTTCCCTTTGATTAGAACATCGCTAAAAGACAGGATCAAATTAGCAGCTGATCTCAGAAACGACTTACTTTCTTTTGTTAACTGGGGCAAGGAATTGCTTGTTAATTTGAACACATCCAAAACGAAACTGCTCTATGTTAATCGAGTAAGGGAACATTTTCTGCTTTCTATCAGCATGTTTGATGCTAACTTCCAGGTGAGTGACTTGTTGCACCTAGTCAGGCTTACGTTTTCCGCTGACATGAAGTGCAAAGATTATATCGAATCAATTCCTAGGGCTGCTGCTAGGAAAGTTCATTGGTCCTGAGCTGGCATCTCGACTTCCGTCACTTTCTCACCGCTATAATGTAGCTTCTTGTCTCTTTTCTATAAACCCTTTCATGATAAAATGTTCTGTTAAACGTTCGTCTATGTTTCCTAGACTTTATAAATTTAAACTTAGTACTAGATTGGCGACAAGATCTTATCATTTTACAGTTTAAATGTCTAAATATAACCGTAAGTACTATGCTGACAGTTTCTTTTCTCGCACTTCTCATTTGTGAAAATATCTTGTCTTCCCAGTAAATTTTGATCTTCAAAAATTTTAAATATAATGTGAATCGTTATCTTCTGTCTTCTTAAATTCTATTACTTCATTTATTGCTCTCGCTTCTCAATAAAATTTTTCTTGTATTATTTCACATTCAGTAACCACCGGCGTGTTAGTAGTTATGTTGCCTTGCTTACGGTGTGGAAAGATTATATACTGTTATATAGGAATAAAGTGTCGCTGCCGACACTTGAGTTTGAACATAGATTGCCAGTGAGCAAACACGGGCGATCCCATTATTGAATTAAGTAGACCACGTGACCATGGAGGAAAAGCATAAGTAGGAAGTCGCGTGACGTCTAAATGATCGTTTTCCTAGTCTATCCTCTATATTATATGGATCTCTATTTCCACTCGAGCTTCTATTACTTTACTGACCGCTATTCTCTACTATATTCACAAAACTATTTAGATCACTATACAGGTTACTTGTCGAGCGAGTATTATTAGTGCGAGTACTATTCGAAGGCGTCTGACGTCAGCATTGTTCAACGACGTACTATATTTGTATCGGGGATTGCAAACTCTCTACTACAACGGGTATTAGTGACAAGGAGTTTTCGTTGACATCACAAAATATACTAAAAAAATAACACAAACAAAATGACGGAAAATGTTGCACAAGATACTTTTATTTACTAAGTTCAGATTTATATGAGTTATTGTAGGAAAAAAGGATGGTACTGAATGGTATTAACAAATGCACACGTGATCCTCTCGTAATTTTGACCTGAGTTTCGGCTCAAACACAGATTTGCAATTTGTTTTTCAAAGCATCCAATTTTGCGTTTTCTTGTATTTCGCGTTCAAATGGCTTGTGTTGGACATCAAAGAGCGGGGCATCTTATTCGCGGAAATAGGCTCATAGAAGAGAAAGTGAAAAGTTAACAGCCTTAACCACTTCATTTGCTGAAGAAATTGTTCAGCGCCGACTTAAATAAGGCGTACACTCATTTAGGGAAAAACAAACAAATTAGAATGGGAGATTTCATCAGGTGGATTTACAATACGATCGAGCCAGTTGTAGTCGAACAATACTATTAGCATTGAAAAAAGTATTTTCTTAGTTTTCAAATACTTTTACTTATTTTGAATTCTGCCAAGAATCTTGGAGCTTTCATAATAGGAAGATTCGAGAGCCTCGACGTGGTGTAATGGTTAGCAAGCTTGTCTCGCTAAAACAGTTATGACTGATTAGTGAGTTCGATCTTCACTGGATGTCCCATACTTTCGGCCTTGTGTCACATCTGAGTTACACTGAGAAAGACGCCATAATAGATAGTCGAAAATGTTCCCTTATACTTGCTTGGAGATCAGTTGTGTTCTACACAGCGTATGAGGTTGGATTTTAGTCATTTTGGGGGAGGAATTGTAAAGTGAGTTACAAGAAATTTCAGAAACTCTTTTTTCTGTTTTAAAACTACTTTGAATTTTGGTATAAACCTTCACAAAATTCAAACTATTTAAAATATTGATGATGCACTGAGGTTTTCTTAAAACTGGATTCCGAGAATAAATCCGGAAGAGAAAAACAAAACAATGACAGTACATTGAGACATTTTTAAAGTTGAATTCGGTGAAGGTTATTGAAAAAAAACAAAAAAAAAAAAAAAAAAAAAAAAACAATAAAAAATTTTGGTGTATTGTGTCATTCTTTAGCATAAATAGTTCTGAAAGAACAATAATGAAAATTTTGAGTGTATATTAAGAAGTTCCTAAGAAGTTCCTAAAGATGGATTGATTGAAGTTTTTTGAAGGAAAGAAATAAAAACACTGAATGTACATTGAGACTAACAAGGCTGGGTTCTATGAAATATTCTAAATGAAAAACAATTAAGACTATTTATGATACAAGGAGACATCTTAAAAGTTGAGATCCCTGAAGGCATTTAGAGGAAAAACTGAAACATTGACGATATGTAGTTTCTTTGAAGGCATTTGAAAGAAAAACCAATTTAAAAGAATGCAGGCGTATTGAGATATAATTTAGGAAGGGTTCTGTGAAGGCTTCTGAAGGAGAAAAAAAATAATTAAACTATTCATGGTATGTGACCCTCAATTACAATTCGTATATACGACGATCGTTCGGAAAGGAATGTCTTTTATTTTTATTTTTGAGATTTGTTTGAATGTCGGTAGAGGATGAACCTCCCTGCCAATAACCAATAATTGTTTTTACTTTGTTACAGAACACAGTTGTGATTAAAAATCTTCACCAGCAGAGGCGAGCCTCTTTTGCGCTGAAACGCATTATCCGCCGCTTTTCTGTGCTCATATCCACTATTTGGTCTCCGTAAACGTTCAGCTGGTTCGATGAGGATAAATAGTTTCAATTTATGATATACATTTATTCGTACATACTTAAGGTCAGATGCCATTTTGCTCGATTACACGTGAAAAAAATGTATTGGGGTGTTCGTATACTGCAGAGAGATTTTTTTCTCTGATCCGCCCTTGTACTCACTTTGTAGTTTTGATGAAAAGTAATTGCATAGAAGAAGAATAATTGAACCAGTTTCAATGAAAAGCAGGTGAAATTAACATTAAATAAATACAAGTAAAAATTAATCATGATTTGCCAGGTTTAATTTGATAAGAAAATTTAAAATACTACTGCTAATATTAAGGGTCATAGATTAAAGATTTGAAATGTTACAATTAAAAACAACTGGAATTAAAATGATAGAAATACCAATGAAAAACTAATAATACTATATCTAATACAACATTCAATTTAATATTAATAATACTAATGGTGGTTAAAGATCGACTATTTAAAGAGATGCAATGAAAAATAGCTGAAATTAAGATGAAATAATCAGGAGTGAAAAATTAATAATAGCAGTCAATGTTTCATTTAATAAAAATCCAAGATAATACTAAATGCCAAACAGTATTTAAAAATGTTGCCATGAAAAGCAAATCGGAGAGTTGACTTAAAATGGGATAACTGATACTGAGACAGCCGGAAGAGGTATGGCACGGGGAACTAGAACAATCTACCCCGGTGGACGAAATAAAGTGTTCAGTTCGAACTTCTAATCTCCTGAAGAACGTCGGGGAGTTCAAGGGCCAAAACATCGCGAATATGGCAACAAAGATGAGGACAACAGTTCGAACAATGTAAATAGTGCAAATAAGCTAAATATATATTGTTATTTTCTATGGCCAGCTGGGTCAAATACCAAAAAAGAAAAACAAATAGGTGTCCAATTGTGTATTGAACGTAAAACAGTGGTAATTGTGAGCAAAATTAGCTCGATGGCGAGACACTAATAACATTTAATTATATATTTATATTGTTTCGATAATAAAATGCGCATATAGTGTCATCAAAATCAAAACAATTTCTTGAATACATTTTATGTAAGTTTGGTGCGACATAATAATGTTAATGAATTTTACAACACTTTTGTGTGCAGATTTCATATTCATTTTTCGCTGTTTTATGTAGATAAATATACCGACAATGAGAGCGATAGAGAGAGAGAGAGATGAATAGAAAGAGAAAAATAGTAAAGGCGTCCCCGTGTATGCGTACGCGCATGCGTATATCTAATTCAACAAGCGAACAACTTCCGCTCGTCCTTAGTTCCGAGTTACATACGCGCGCAGACTGTTGTCTCGACACATGCGATTATATCTGTCAGTCTCGATTTTTTTTTATTACAGTTTATACGTGCTGATGTTCAATTAAGGAATTTATGGCCAAAATAATTGTGGTCCCGTTGGCCGACAGGAAGCGCGTGCCATCGCTTTTGATAGCTGGCCATATGTGTCTTGGCAACATCCGCCTTCACACACAGACATGTATCTCTATATTATATATATATATATATATATATATATATATATATATATATATATCTGTGTGTGTGTGTGTGTGTGTGTGTGTGTGTGTGTGCGTGTGCGCGTGCGAATGAACCTGTTTAAACTTCTCGGTTGTTGACAACAAACATTAGACATTATTTCATGCTCTTCCAATTTTAACCAGTATCTTCTCATTATTTTCCTATTCCGTCCAATCCTTGGTCGTTCGCCCATCTTATTATGAGAATATTATGCAATATTAGTTTCATATGTGAAAAAGTAATAAAAAAGGTACAAATATTTTCTAACGGCATCCTTTGGCGCTATATCTCCATAAAGAATATTAATGGGTCACAATTTTGACGCCTTTTTATTCTTTCTCGAGTTTAAACCGTTTGCGCATTATCTCTTTCAATCGTCTCCATCACTTGCGCCCCCTTTCTCTTTCCACATGGATTAAATTTACCTGTTTTATCTCTAATATATTTTCTTATACATACATACATATATATATATATATATATATATATATATTTATGTTTATACGTACTTTTTATAGATACAAATATTTAAGTATATTCTCTTTTTATAATAAACAGTATTAACGACATTTACTGGCCTGAATATCCGCGAAATTTTCATATGGAATCGAACCTTTATCCTAAAAGGAACCGTCATATATCCTGACGTGCTTTTACCGATTGAGCCACAGAGGAGCGTTTCGGTAAGCAAGGTCGATTTTACTGTTTTAAAGCTACAATTCTCCATTATTTTCTCTCCTATATTCATATCTGCTCAATGCCTATCCAAATGTAAACAAATGACGTCACACATTATGGACAAAATCCGACAATTATTTTAAAAGATTTTTTTTATCTTTATATGTTCTTTTTATAGATACAAATATTTAAGTAAATGCTCTGTTTATATTAAACAATATTAACGACATTTATCGGCCTGAATGTCCGAGAAAATTTCATAGAAAATAAAAAATAAAAAAAAATTTTTACCCTTGGAAATGTGATCTGATGAACCAGGTAAAAACAACCTTCTAGGGAAATAAATACAATCAATGACCCCTTAACGTTGTCTGTTTTCTAACTAAATTGAATATTTAAGGCATTCGGTTGTCTAGTCGCACTGAGACGTGATACAGGGAAACAGTACTGTCTGTGAATGACATAATTTAGCTCTTGAAAATATATTTTCAATTGAGCAGTGTTGAACGACAAGCTAATTCTAAAAACAACAGCCAGCTGCATTAATTCGAAGCTCTTCCGTAAAATGAATGGAGCACTTTGGTTGCTTGGCGTTTGTTTACGTTTGTAACAACAATACACTAGATTTGGCTGATTCTTTCTGTCGAGTGAAGATGGCTCAATGGTAGAAACTCTGACTGACACCAAATCAGTTAGGTTTCGATCCGGGCTTGTCTCATTCGGTTGTCTAGTCGCACTGAGGAGCTGCGAAACAGTACTGTCTGCGAATATATGCGAGTGTGTGTGTGTATAATGGATTCGAATTTGAATTCGAGAGACGAGTTCCAATTCAATTACATTCACTTACGTGCATAGTAGGGCAGATTGGGTTCTATAGCCTTGCATGATAACTGGTCTAGGAGAAGGGCACATCTGAATTCAAAACCTGCGAGAGTCGTCTGATTTGATCTCGCGAAATAAAATATTACCATGGATTGTTAAAGTATCTACTTTCATCATTATTATTTTTGGTCTGTTCTTACATTGAGCTAATAGTTTGAACTATTAGCTAAAAAACTCATACAATATAATAACTATATATATCAGATTATAAGATTTGAATAATTAACAAAAACACGCATACAATATAACAACTTTCATAATCCATAGAGAAAATAAAAAAATGAAAAAAATAACCCTTTATGTCATTCAAAAAAAACGTTACGAAATTTGTTTTTTTGTTTTTTTATATATGCACAAATCCTTTCATAAAAAAAACAAAAAATAAATAAATAAATCTCCATAGACATGCAAACTAGACGAGGGTTAATAATCTTCCGTTTCAAATTTAAACATTTCACTTTTGATATCTACGAAAGTAACTCTATACTGATACTTAATTAACACCCAAAACCCGCCTGAACTTTTTTATTGTTGTGGAAATTTTGAAAAAAATTTTTAAAACACATAAATTTTAAAACACGTTATTCTAAAAATTTTCTTGAAGATTTAACAGAGCTTAATTTAACTAATTTAATTTAAATAATTTAAATAATTATATTGAATTTTCAGGGTTGTTTTGAAACATGGGACTTCTTATGTATATTTATATATATTTTTAAATAAATATATATATATATATATATATATATGTGTGTGTGTGTGTGTGTGTGTGTGTGTGTGTGTGTGTGTGTGTGTGTGTGTGTGCCTGCATATTTCATTAACACGTCGGAGAGTTTTCTCTGTCATTTTACGGCATTTATATTTAACTGTTTTAAGTTCCTAAATATTTCTAGGATGCGCCTGATAAACAAATGATTTCAAATGGGTGTGAAGATTGGTGTCCTCGCTAGCCACTCAATAGGAAAACCTATGCATTAACTCTTGTGGTGGTGCACCACTTTTCACTCACTACATCTATATATATATATATATATATATATATATTTTTAAAGAAGACGTATATCATAAACAGAATAGTTGGATGACTATCACCCTAATCTGGCCCTATATCGAGTCTATTTCCTCCGTCAAGTCCCATTGGTCCAGTGGTATGGACGCTTGCGTTGTATCAAACGGTCCGGTTTCGATTATCAGTAATTTGATGAGTCCCAAATTTGGTTTTGTTGAGGATTCTTCTAGACTCGATAAATTAATATAAATTATTATTCTAATCCTCAAAGATTTATCTCACATATATATATATATATATATAAACAGACAGACATGCACCCTATCTGAAGGTATTAAGTAAATTGCATAAACTTCAATAATTTCAAATTTGGTTTGCAATAATTACCAAATTTTAAACAATGAATTTAAATGTCAAAAGAAAGCCTGAATTAAAATTTAGGTAGTAATATGCTTTATTGAACTTATTATTTTATGTATTCTAAAAACTGCCGCTTGAAGTCATAAGGCAAAACAAAATGATCAAATTTTACATTAAAACAATCACATTTGATTCATTACCTTCAAAAAAGTTAATAAAATTACCAAAATTTGATCAACACTTATAACAGAAGAAATAACAAACAAATATGTTAAGTCTTGGAATCTTTTACATTAACAGCCAGGAATTGATTTTACTTATTTTACATCAGCAGGTTCAATTTCCAATATGGTAGTTTTAATTGCTTCCTTTAGGTTTGATTTGCTGTTATATTGTTTGCACTTTCATATAATTTCATCTTCACAATTGACCATAGATTTTCGATCGGATTCAGATCAGGACTTGATGTTGGCATTTCCATTGTCTTCTTTCATGTAAATATTTTATGCTCAAAGAATGCACGAGTAAGACTAGATACACGAGAAGGAGCATTGTCACTCATAAATACACATTTCACTTTGAAACTTCGAGACTGGGATTTGTACCATGCAAAGAAATCTTGTTCATAAAATCACAATAGTTATCACTATTCCGTTTAACTCCTTCATCGAATAGAATATTCAATAGAATGGTTCAATAATGGTTTATTGGCTAATTCTAGCCCATAACACCTTTTAGCCACAGGCACGTCTGAATTGGATAAAATCCATACTTTGGCCCACCTGTCAGATCTATCAAATATCACTCGAGATTAGTCCGTGAAAATTACTTTAGAAAACATAATTTTCCTGTATTTCTTGGTCCAATTTTGACGCTTTAAAATATTTGCTTTAGTGAAAGGAGTTTGCCTGGGAGATGTTTTTTTACAGATCCCAATTCACAAAGTATTCTACACATTTTGCCGTTCTCCATGAATTCCAGCCTTTTAAAAGATCTGAGCGCTGGTCAAAATTGTTTGTTTCGCTATAACTCGCTTTAGTTTACGTTCATCTCGAAGAAGCAAGTTCTTAAAGCCTTTTCCTTTCGTCTCAACTTACTTATATTTTCAACAGCCTTCTTTATCATTCGATTATCTCTGTAAAGATCCTTTGATATTTACAATGTGGACATTCCCTTAATCAATATCTTTGTTATTTTCTGTTTTTAAGCAGTTGTTAGATACTTCCATTAACCCCTGTTGAAACGTATATTATGAACAAAAAATAGTTTTTATTAGATTTCAGAGGTCTTAAGCTAATATTAGTTTATTCTGCATACTAACTTTATTCAGTCCATTTTCGCGATATATTTCTAAATATCTCAAATTAAAAATGGCAGAAAATTTAGTTAAATATGTTACCAAGGTTGGTGGAAATAGATGAGTTTAAATTTGACAATTATTGGTTCAGAAACTTTTGAGTTATTGAGGTTTATTTGATTTGCATAATAAATTCAGACAGGTCATATATATATATATATATATATATATATATATATATATATATATATATATATAATAAAGAGAAAGAACAGTATAATGTATAATCCGGTGTTTCTATTAACATTTTATTTTTTACAAAACAGTGCTCAATGCATAATTTTTATAAATTTACTTATTTTAATATGACTATGTTTCAAAAGCAGAAGCTAAAATTAAAATAAAATTCTTCTGTTTTTGAAACATGGTAATTCCTGTGTAGCGATGGAACCATATTTTTAAATAAGTAAATTTATATATATATATATATATATATATATATGTGTGTGTGTGTGTGTGTGTGTGTGTGTGTGTGTGTGTGTGTGGACCAGATCAAACATGATCTCTGAACTAGCACTCACTCTGATTTGTCAACTAATATGCAGTCTTGAAAATGTGCTTTTGTCGTGGGAAGGTTATGTAAACCATGTAAAAGTCCAACATAAAAACCAGAATCCGACCAACTATGCTCATCGCTCAACAAACAATACTTGTGTTGTATCTGAACTGAGGAGGCACATGGTGGTGCACAGGGAAATTGTAGGGCATTGAAAACAAATCAACCGAATCAAGGATACAGAATTTATCTTTCATATATGCATGATACCAATGAAATCGAATGCTAGTCTCAAGAGTCATCTTAGGGGTCATAAACGCCGAAAATGAAACGGAAGCCATTACAAGTGATGCGAAGGGTACGGAGGTGGCTCTCATCTGACGATGTTGTGGCATTCACCATATATATATATATATATATATATATATATATATATATATATATATATATTGAATTTCTTTATTAATGATATTTTCTTTTATATATTTATATTATTATATTTTTTTATTGTTTCCGGTAGAATGATGTAGTGGTCGTACATAGAAACAAGTGGAATAAGAGTACATACGTTATAATATGACGTTTCTAGCCAACACATTTTTTTTAAATAGTATATGTCACCGCGTCTATTCGAGAACTCCACTTGATAATATTTTTTTACGTTTGGGTTGATAGATGTTCTTAAGTCTAAAAAATATAAACGTAGATGCACAAACTCGATGTTTCAGTACTTATAAAGAAAAACTGATCAAAATATGTTAACTGCCAATATATATATATATTTTTTTTATATATATATATATATATATATATATATATCCTTACATCAGTATATAAGTTATTTTTAAAAATCATGTTCACCCTGTAGTTGAAAGTCCTCAAGTGATGTTGTCTCTGTTATTTGCTACAGTTCTACTTCTGTAACGCCACTCCCCAACGTTCAAACATGGATGAACTTCACCAAGAGCGACAACCTTCACTCACTGAACGCCATGTTTAACCATAAATCTTAGAAAGCGATTGTATAGAGCTGACAGTTTACATATTTTTAACGTGGTTGGCGCCATGCATGTAATCTATATCAAATTATCTAGCTGACGAGGTTATTTAAGAACTCGAGCTTATCTGGTGAATGTTTTGGTTTTCTAGCCACTTTCAGTATTGGGCGGAGTTATCTCTAGCGCAGCCTATTCTATATTCAATTTTCTTATCTCATCCACTAAATCTGTTATGTAATTAGTTAATTTCCATTATCATAGATATTACAAATAATCTGTTATAGAGACATTTTATCCATTCTTATTTTTAATGACGTAACTGGTGCCAAATGCAAAACTACCCCTGAAGTATACGAAACATGTAAGCATCAACAAACTTACACCTCTGACATACGTCCACTCAGTGAAAGAAAATGTATCCAGTACATTATTCCATTGCATTTCGGTGAAGCAAGGAGTCCTTTCACATTATTCTTGTTCTCTTGAGCTGTCAAAAACTTCACATTTTCATGAGACATTTTGTCCTCGAGATGACTTCGTAAGCTGTCAGTATTGGGTTGGCTATAAAATTGTATTTATATTCATATAGACACTTGAAAAAAAAAGAGCATGAAAGAACAGTTAGCGCTGCTAGACCTTTTGCTAGAACAGAAAGAAGGAAACGTTCAATACTTTGGGACACATCTTGAAGTCCACTGTACAGGAACCTTCATTAAACACCTACGTGAAAGTCATTCTCTATTATGGCCTCAATGGGAGGAAATAACTCTGAAATAGTATTCAATAATTATTTATTTCTCATCCTCTTTCAAGTCTAAAGTTAGTCTTTCCCGGATAGACCCACTTCACTTCTTGCTCTTTTTTTTACGCTCATACAACACCATACCGTAAACCCCTACCTTGGGCGACGGCTCTTGAGCTTTGTATTTGGTGAGCATTAGTTAAAAAAATCATTTCGGATAATCATAATGAAGCACTCGGAGATTTGCCTCATATTCATCTAGAGAGGCTCAGCAAATACAATCGACCCGGACGAAAATATACTCCAGAAGAAAAAGCGGGAGAACGTTAGTGATTAGATAATGTAGTTGCTCGTATGTGTACGTGCGCGCGGTCGTAGTATTTGCTATAAAAAATAGTAGTGTGATATTTCGCGTGGGCTGTATAAATACATATAAATTCACCTATGTGCCCGTATATGTGTGTGTCTGTGTGCGTGTGAACCTCTGTGTGTATCACCCAGGGGTTTTATTTTGGTACGTATTGGGTAAGAGGGTCAGAGCAAATAACAAACCAGAGGTTGTATAGTTTGTTGTCAGAAAAAACATTAGGACAGTTAGCAAAAAAAAAAAAAAAATTGAATAAATAATTCTTAAATTTGCCCTGTCCTTTCAGGACGTGGACAATAATGGCTCTCACCAATTAACTGTCTTTTGTAGTTCTTATTAAATGTTGTCTTTTCGCTATCTCTTCTGATCCCTAATTTGTTTCATCTCGAGATAAAGGAAAGGTGTGAGAAACGCGAATACTGTATCAAGACAAAAATACACCTTTACAAATCTACTAATAAATTATTATCATTGCGTATTAAGAACATATGCATGCATATTTTAACTATATATATATATATATATATATATATATATATATATATATATATATATATATATGTGTGTGTGTGTGTGTGTGTGTGTTTGATGTACGTTCTCTTACCTGGCAAACGTTGAAAAACGTTGAAACAATGTTAGATATGCGTCTATCAAAAGAGAATAACAATATCCCGCGGATATGCACCTGCGTTTCATTCAATTTTTTATTTATTTAAATAAGGTTATTTGAGACCTTTGAAAGCGGGATTTAAATATGCCCTCTTGCCACAGTTTTAAGTAAAAACAGATAAGGGTGTGGTTTCCTTTCATTTAAACCACCAATCAGATTGGCAAATATGGAGATTATTTTAAACAAAGCCAACTAACAATTTACAGATATTTACAGGAAAGCAACGAAAAATTCTCTTTGATATTTGTCCCATTAGACAAATCGGAAGTTTTCTACGCACTTCAAACATTCCTTATGCAGCGCTAACTCTTCTTTCTTTCTCTTTTTTTTTTTTCAAGTGTCTATATGAATATAAATAAAATTTTATAGCCAACCCAATACTGACAGCTTACGAAGTCATCTCGAGGACAAAATGACTCATGAAAATGTGAAGTTTTTGACTGCTCAAGAGAACAAGAATAATGTCACATATGGTAGTGGGAAAATCTGCCGTAAGAAATTTGCATATAACTACAGAGTATCTAAAAGAAATGTTTACATATTTTGAAATAATTCAAGAAAACAGAATCAACTATATATAGTTTAAATAGTGCATATGAAGACAATATTTATTGCAACTACATGCACTTAACATTATGTCATCACATGCTTTTAAACGGATATCCGTTATGATTATGACCTTGCTGACAAAGTGACGCAGTGGAATCACAAGCAGCAATCAACATTACGATAGGTATTTCGTTGAATTCTTACTCCGTGAACTATGTGGGTGTTGAACAAACACGCATATGCCTGAGCAAGGTTTTGGACGTCCGCCTTAAAAGACGAGTAGGATTCAAACAAGGAGAAAGCTTATATTTAACATAAGGAAGAGGCAGATGAAATTTCTGGGATATTTATTTATTATTTAAACTGTTTTAACGACAACGATTATAAAATTGGTCATTTAAAAAAAAAAGAAAAGAAAAAAAATCGGTATCATCCCATGGAAGATAATAAAGCCACTAAGACACTGGACGAATAAAGATCAGAAACATTAATAATCAGTAGAAACAGAAGATATCAATCAGGAGGACAACAGGTTGACATTGCATTTAAATTTTTGCAGATTATAGTTGGCTGGAAAGTATGGAGACGTGCGAGAAAAGAAAATGCGAGAAAGAAACGAATAGAGATGTAAATATATATATTTGACGATAATTTTATACTTTTTATTATATATATATATATATGTGTATATATATATATATATATATATATATATATATATATATAAATTTAGCTCTTGAAAATATATTTTCAATTGAGTATTTTTGAATGACAAGCTAAAAAATGCATACTAATTATAAACAAAATGAAAATATACTAAAAAAATTAGTAAATACTAATATATCTACAACAGATCCTAGCAAAAAAATTAGGTTAATCATATACTACACTAAATTAATTGTTCGTAATGATTCTTCTACCTCCCCGTTAGCGATTTAGCAAAAAACCAACATGGTTTACAAATTCAAGTGCCCTTTGGGAGATGGTATATCCAATGGATTAAATAATATTTATGTTGGTCACACCACAAACTCACTTTCACGACGCTTGTCTCTACATTTGAATGATAACTCTAATATTTTTAGGCATTTAAAACAAGATGCCTGGCCGCATACACAATTCCGGAAAATGCTTGTTGAAAACACAACTATACTTAAACATGAAAACAATAAACAAAAACTAAAGTCTTGAAGCTATATACATAAAAATGATGAAACCTAACCTGAACAAAATAAATTACGAAATCTACCCAAACATTCTTAAATGACTATAATTGATAACAAAAGCCAATTGGTTTATAACCAACGGCTTCCCATACTTAATACTTCTCGTTTTCACTCTCGCGTGGTCACGAGCTACGACGCGACTTCCGATTCCGCGTGTCGTATTCACGTGTTAGTCGTTGCTTTGAAATTTTTCATGCAACAAAAACAGACTATCATTATTTTCCCGTGTATTAGTTGATATATTGAAAACTAATTGCCATCTTTGATAATGTCTTACATAAGCCAAAAGCTTAGATTGGATTTAAACATGTATCAATATGGTGACTTCCTTTCGTCTTTCAATAATAATGTTATTAAACTTATCAGACAATATGAAAGGAACTTACTTAAAATAAATAGACAAAACTTGTCTGTATTATTTAATGAAACATGCATCAATGAAAAATTGCTGCCTAAATATACACAATATATATATATTCGCGATACTTAAGTTTTAAAATAAAAAAAAAACTTTCTTGCAGCTTTTATTCTAGGCTTAATTTTAAGCTAATAAATTTAATTTAATATATCTAATAATCAAAATACGATGATGTATTTCAGAACTAGATTGACTGGAAGAAGTTTTCATTTTGAAATCAGTAACATCGATGATTTTAGCGCCATTGCACAATGTAATTTTCTTTATTAAAAAATCTTTCTAAATTAAAATATACTTTTCAGAAACTTTATTTAAGATTATTAGCTGATTCAAAATTTAATTAATCTGATTTGAAACAAATATTACTTACATTTAAAAGTTTAAAATGCCGCAGAAATGTATTTTTAAATATAGCGGTAGCTGTTTATTTTAGGTGTTGACAGTTAAATGACAGACGGAATTTTATCTAATTTTTAAATAACAATAGATATATCTGTAACATTTACTTGGGGAATATAACGTTAGCGCATTTTTATATCATTTTTAACAGCCCAGTAATTTTAGAAAAATATTGTCCGAAAGCTAATGTTTTATTGAACTTTAGGTATTTTGGCTTTAAATTTACTACAGCTATCAATCTTATTTTCTGATAATGTCGTGTATCCATAAACATATTTGCAAAAA
Organism: Acanthosepion pharaonis; assembly: GCA_903632075.3. Classification (NCBI taxonomy): domain Eukaryota; kingdom Metazoa; phylum Mollusca; class Cephalopoda; order Sepiida; family Sepiidae; genus Acanthosepion; species Acanthosepion pharaonis. The sequence continues at coordinate 387,966 of CAHIKZ030005513.1, read as the reverse complement.
TCGGCATGTTTATACACACACACACACACACACACACACACACACACACACACAACTCTTTTTAAAATATTTTGTGTTCGATTGTATTATTTTAGTAAGCTTTTCTAATTATGCCTCTCCCTGACTTTTCTACAAATACTTTCATGGTAATTGCTCCGATGAGCTGCTTTCACTGGTTCCCAGACTCCATGAGTTCAAGCGCCCTACAAGGCTGGCATCCCGCTCCCACGCTTTCACTGTAGAAACTTTTAAATGTAGCTGTCTCTTCTACTCCAATAGCTTCATACCTCGCACCTCTCGCCTGTGGGACACCCTTCCCAATTACTGTTTTCCCTGAGAGCTATAATCTCCAACTATTCAAATGTAATGTCAAACGACACCTCCAGTTACCTTGATCTACCCACTATCCCTCTCCTCATCCTTTCTTCTATCACTCCTATCTGCTCTCGCTCCAAATCTTCTGCATCCTAGTGGCTTCACGCCTTGATCGAGGCGTAATACTTAAAAAAAAAAAAATTAGTAAATAAAGTTTATACTTAACAATATCTCCTAACTAGCACAAATTAATTGAAAATTTTAAAAGCTTTAAAACTTTATGAATTGTTCTACTTAATTTTTTTAAAAATTTAAACAATTCTTCTAAAAATTCATTATTCACCGAAATTTAATCTTTCCTGCGAAAATAGTGTCCATAATGTCTTATTCATAAAAGCATTTGAAAGCATTTCTAATTAAATAATGTCTTACTTTTATTGCATTTTCCATTTTACGATTCAGAGTAGATTGTCGGTAACTGGTGTTCCAGTTTTTTAAAAACAAACTGAAGATTTAAATTCTCCAAAGATTTCTTCTTTTAACTGATCTTCATCAACGATCTTCCTGATGTCATCAACTCCCAAGTTGACATCTACGCTGACGACACTACTATTTACTCCTGCCTTAATAGTAGATCCGGCATCACAAAACTAACCTGGTCGTAGGCCTCGAGAAGGACATCCAATCTTTGATTGACCGGGGAAAGAAATGGCTTGCAAACTTTAATGCCTCTGAAACGAAACTGATTTCAGTTACCCATGGTAGAGAACCCTTCCTGCCTCCCATCAAGATGGCTGATGCTAACTCCACGAGAGCACCTCTCTGCGCCTGTTTGGTCTCAAGCTGAACACTGACCTGAAGTGGAAAAACTACATTGAATCTATAGCTTCATCTTCCGCAAGGAAAGTTGGATCTCTTTGTCGCATCAGAAGGTTTCTTCTCGCCTGAGTCCATCCTTCAAACCTACAAATTAACCATTTTCCCTTGCATGGAATCCTGCTGCCATATATGGTCTGGTGCTCCCGTTGTTCATCTCGAGGTCCTAGACAAAATCTAAATACGCATATGCACCGTGGTAGGTCCTGATTTGACATCCCGCCAGCAGTTGCTATCTTACAAACGTGCTGTGGCCTCCCTCTGTCTTTTCTACAAGTACTTTCATGGCAACTGCTCCGACGGGCTACTTTCACTGGTTGCCAAATTTCATGAATTTAAACGTGCTACTAGGTTGGCATATCGGTCCCACCCTTTCACTGTGGAAACGACTAAATGTAACCATCTCTTCTACAGCTTCTTATCTCACACCTCCCATGAGTGGAACTCTCTTCCTATCACTTGCTTCCCTGATAGCTATAATCTTCAAATATCTAAATGTACTGTCAATCGACATCTTCTGATACCTTGACCTTGATCCCTGTCCTTCATTTTATCCTTTTTCTAAACACTTCTCTTTACTCTTACTCTCATTCTCTGTAACCCCTTGCGTACTAGTGTCACTCCTGTCTTGCTTAGGGCGATTTTCTTAAAAAATGTAAATATAAAGCGACTCAAAGTTTAATTTCATAAAATTAAATATCATATATTAAAAATATATATTTTTACCAAGATTTTCTAATACTTTTTTCAAATAATTTCATTCATTTGTGAAGTCCTGAAAGTTTTATTTAAATCCGGCAAGTATTTGATTTTTTTCAAGAAATTCCAAACTAAACTTTTTTTTTCACCGCAAATAAAGACGCTAAACTTTCCTATGCTTTTAATAATCAATGAATTCTATATTCCAGGCTATCTTCTCACCACCGTTGATGAAAAAAAAAAAAAACAAAAAAAAAAACAGGATTTTTTACGACAGTTTTGTACGTTCTAAAAAGGATCAAAAATATAATTTAATAAAAAACAAACAAACAAACAAACAATTCTTTGGTCTTTCCTTTTAATAATAATATAAAATCTTTGTCGAAAAACGTTTGTGTTTTATTAGTTTGGAGCATTCTTTCATTATCATATGCTTATTTTTACCGAATCAGTTCAAGTACCTATTTATATTAATATTTTATTTATATTTATTTATTGATTTTTATTATTTATCATTTAAATGGAAATTATGATGATTGTAAAATAGGGGATCCATTTGAAGACGAACTCTTCACCCTGATATCCAATGGAATATATATATATATATATATATATATATATATATATATATATATATATATATATATGTGTGTGTGTGTGTGTGTGTGTGTGTGTGTGTGTGTGAAGAGAGAGAGTATTTAAATTAGTTTGAACTTGATTCTTGTACTTGAAATCACACGATCTAACTTTACATGAATATTCTTCAGATTCTAACACCTGGAGTAAACTTCAGAGAGGTTTTTAGAATTTAATTTAGAGCCCTATTCGGCAACCTTCCTAGAGATGATGTCTCGATAAACGCGCCCAGTCTCCTGTGCTGTGAACATGCTAAAAGCAGAAGATAACTTCGCCTATCGCCTGGCCAATACTCCTTCTATATTTATGGAACAGGAGTAGAGATTTATCCCTTGTTTTCTGTTTAGGATATTGTTGACCTTTTATGTTTAGGATATTGTTGACATTTCTTCCATGGTCTTAATGATTTAACTGTCTTAACCTTTGATCATCTGACTGAACAGTGGCTATAACTTTTCATTATGACAGAAGCGGGTTGGGAGTTTTTTTGTTTCTTTTTTTTTTTTTGGTTGCTGCATCCCGACTGGTAGTAAGGAGCCCGAAATCTTTGGTGGAGCTTAGAAAATTGATTTGATCAGCAGTTGCATAAAATCGGGATATTTGCAATGTCATATCGCGCGTGGATAGAAGTCCCTGCATGTACATCCGCTCGGCAATCCTGTGGCCATATTAGGCTTTATTCATAGCCAACTTCTGACTGGATAGACGATGGACAGTGATAATTATTTTAGCCTCTTTCTCCGTTAATCATAATATTATTATGACAGTTACAATTAAAAGAAATACGTCTATACCAGTAAAAAAAAAATCGCCTATACTCTCAACTTTTTTCTCCAATATTCGTAGTATATTTCTGTAGTGTTGAAACACTCTTTAGATATCTTGGCATATAACTAATTTAAATTCTTCTATTGGTACTATGATCCAGGCTATCTTCCTCTTTGTCAAAAAGGTTCTAATATACATAGAGACCTTGAGGGAGTTGTTTCTTTAGTTACCTGATGATCCTTTCACGTGCTTTCGACTTTCATTATTGCACTCTGTTAGCTATCACTTTTTCATTTATCACTCAGGACTGTGACATATTAGAAAAATAACTGACAATAAAAATCTCTCTCTATCTCTCTCTTTCTTTTTCTCTCACTTTCTTTCTTTATTTCTCTCTCTCTCTCGCTCTCTCTCTCGCTCTCTCTCTCTCTCTCTCTCTTTCTTTCCCTCTTCACGTTCATCTTAGTGTTTGGTGATTTTAATATCCTCATTTCAAAGAAGCTAAGCCTTTGTTTGCTGATAGAAAGAGCCACTGCGTAGCCTTTATGATTGGTTCTCTTGACTACTGGTGGTTCTGTAATGTTGTTTTAAATAAGAGTAAGTCACTCAATTCGAAGTGTTAATATCTTTTGCTAATAAAACAGAATGCTGTTCTCATAAATTTTATTCAAATTCTACTCTTGACACATACCTTTGCCTGACATTCCACTTAAAAAAAGTGTCTCTATTGAGTGATATGCATATAGCTTTGTTCATGGTTTCTGCTCTCATATCTAAATTGGATCCTCACAAAACATGTGAACTTGATAGCATCCATGCAATGTTCCTTCAAAACGTTCTGCTGAACTGACTCTTGTTGTGTTTAACCTCAACAATGAATGCCTTGCTGCTTCTTACATTCATGCTTGTTGGAAATTCTCTTCTGTAGTTTCAGTCTTGAAGAACTCAGGCGAACCGTCTTTTCCTTTTAACTATTGGTCTATTACCATTCTATCTCTTTTTAGTAAAGTATAAGAGACACTAATTAACTCTGAATTGGTTAATCATCTCACATTGCAGGGTTTTCTTTCAGATAATAAGTATGGCGTTCACTTCTCTATCGCAACTACTGATGTATTAACGATTATTGCTGAAAGAGTCTATCAAACTTTAAATAAAAAGTGAAACTCGGACTGTTTATTTGGATAATCCTGATCACGCAGCAGTGTCTGTTTTCTAATATCTTTATATTCGTCTATTAGAAAAGAACTTCCTCTTCACAAGACTTTATTCTGTTACCAGATCACTGATTAGGATTCACTTCCTGACTTTCTTTCGAATGTCCTTTGGATTGATATAGTTAAATTTCCTATTGAGAATTGTGCCACAGATGTTTCTTCTTGGATTAAAGCCGGTATCGATGCTCTTGTATCTTCATGAAAATACCAATCGTCTCCTTGGTTCACATCGGATTTTCAATCTCTATAGCTAACAAGTAAACTACAAGAAGACATAATACAGTCATCAGTAAAATGATGATCCCGAAATGTGATTTGCCTGTCGGGAACACTAAAATCAAGAAGACGCGGAAGTTTTAAATATCTGGGAAACGTTTTGACAGAGGACGGTAAGTGCGACACTGAGATCCATAGACGTATTGGGATGGCCAAGGACGCATTCCAAAATCTGGACAGTGTATTGCGAGACAGGAGGATTTCTTTGGTAAGAAAGAAAAGAATGCTGGGCTATTGCGTGATATCTGTGCTTCTTTACGGTAGAGAATGTTGGACGATTTCCTCAAAGATAAAGAAGAGTCTCGAGGCGACGGAGATGTGGTTCTGCAAAAGGATGCTAAGGATATCATAGACCGAGCGTGTAAGCAACGATGAGATTTTGGAGAAGATGCAAACAAGGAGAAGGCTTCCATCAGGAAGAGGCAGCTGAAGGTTATGGAACACATAATGAGGAAGGAGTTCGCAGAAAATCTGATATTCACGGGTTGAATAGAGGGAAAGAGAGACAAGGGAAAACAAGCGGCCTTAAGCAAGTGGATGACAGAATGTGGTCTGAGGGATGTGGCATAGGAAAGGAACTTGCTGAGAGCTGCAAGGTATAGAGGGAGGTGGAGAACCATGATCGCCTACATCCTGAAACGACATGACACATAAAAAGAAAAGATAGCTAGCAGGATTTTTTCCTGCTGTACCAGCGTAATAGTTTCAATGACAACAGATGCTTTGTAGTGTCTGCTCATAGTAGTCGGAAACGTTTTCTCAAAGTGGTTAAGATTTTGCTGACGGAATGAGGAACCGTATAACTCCTACAAGTTTGATCCTCAAGACTACTCTGTAATAGTGTGTTAAATAAGAGTAAATCTTTTGTCCTCGCTCTCTTCACTCAGTTAAATTGCGTAAATATTTTCTGCTGATAAAGCATAATTTCTTGTTAGTAAATTCTCTTCTCTTCAAATTCTGCTCTTGAATCATCTGGAGTACCTCTGCCTGACTTTCTACTATGAATTTAGTCTCTACTGTGGGATATGCATATAACATCGTCCATGGTTTCTGCAAGCATATCTAAACTATATCTTCACAAAAGTCCTTAAATATGTGCTCCAGAATTGGTTCCAGTTCTGTCCAAAACTCTACAACAAATGCCTTGCTGCTTCTTATTTTCCTGCTTGTTAGAAATCCTCTTATGTAGTTCCAACCTTTAAGAACTCAAACGGACCATCTGATCCTTCTTACTATTGGCTTATGTGCCGCCTAGCTCTTTTTGTCAAAGTACTTGAGGCTCTAATCTACTCAGGATCTAATTGGTTCAGCATCTAACCTCGTATTGTCTTCTTTCAAATAAGCAATACGGTTTTCAGTCTTTCTTATCAAATTGCGAAATGAAAGTTACTTGAATGGCCACATTTATAGATCTTTTTACATTAATGCGGGTGTTTCCCAGGACGCTGTCCTTGAATCTATGCTGTTTCTAATTTTCATAAATGACCTGCCTGATGACATCATTTCTCAACTCTGTTTCTAAGCTGATAACACAACTATTTACTCCTGTCATAATTTTACAGTTGAAATATCTAGACATAACCGTAATTTCTATTCTAAAGTTTTCTTCTTTCATACTTCTCGCTTGTAGAAATCTCTCCTAGCTTCTTGCTTTTCAGTCAACTTTGATTTTCAAAAAATAAAATGCAATGCCAATCATTATCTTCTGTCCTCTTAATTCCAGCTCTTTTAGTTTTCCTTCTCTTTAGTAATGTCTTCTTTTTCTGATATTCTCTCACGCTCAGTAACACCTTATGTCTTAGTGGATTTCTTGCCTTAAGGTCCTCGACAGAATCCAGAGACGGATATGCAATATGATTGGTCCTGATCTAGCATCTAGTCAACAGTCACTTCCTCACAGACGTGCCGTCGCTTCCCTCTGTCTTTTCTACAAATACTTTCACTGTAACTGCTCCGACGAGCTATTTTCGCTGGTTCCCAAACTGCATGAATTTAAGCGTGCTACTAGGTTGGCATCTCAGTCCCATCATTTCACTGTCGAAACTGTTAAATGTATCCATTTCTTCTACTCCAATAGCTTCATATTTCGCACTTCCCGTCTGTGGAACTCCCTTCCTCTTGCTCCCTAGATAGCTATAATCTTTAATTATTCAAATGTAATGTCAAACGACATCTTTAGATGCCTTGATCTAATTCGCCGCGTTATCTTCATCCTTTCCTCTATCGCGCCTCTTTACACTTACTCCCACTCTCTGTAACCTCTTACGTGCCAGTGGTACTCCCGCTTTGCTTGGGGTGAAATGCTTAAAAAAAAAAAAAACAAGAAATGATCTAAACAGTTATTTTAACTGCATATCTATATTCAACTAGAAGTTCCATTTAAAAAAAAAAAATGGTGTGAAGTACGCCTACTGCCCTGTGAATTCGAAACTCTAACAAATGAAATGTGTTCTCCGGCAGGGTTTGAACCAGCATATCACCATTTTAGGAGTAACGACCGTCAGCATATCACCATTTTAGGATAACGATCGGCCTGGCGAGGATGTTACGACAGGACACTCTATTTATTAAATCATTTGATTACATAGGTCGGTAGGCGAAATTGGCATTGTTTAAAAGAATAAGGCGTTTTACTGAGGTATACATAATAATCCTCAAAAATTATATATATATATATATTAATACAAAGGCTGTTTTTTAAAGGATACCAGTGCTTGAAAGAGACGCCGCGTTTTTTTTTTTATCAATGTGCATTACACCTGTCGAGAAAAATTAATATGCGTGTGTTTGTAATTATATATATATATATATATATATATATATATATATATATATATATATATATATATATATATATATAAGCATGTTATTTTTTTTTATCAACCATTTACGGTTGATAGAAAAATAACATGCTTTCATTGGGTCTTTTGGTGTCGTGTAATGGGTCGCAAACTAAATCAATTACGACTGATTAGTGAGGTTCGAGACTCACTGGATATTCTCTACTTTCCTTAGTAAATCTATATATGTATTACTAACAAGTTGCTTTTTTTGCAAATTAAGTCGTATATATATATATATATATATATATATATATATATATATATATATATATATATACACTTTATATTTTTATGTCGTTAGAATATAGGTACGTGCTAAGTTTAGAAAATTAATGAAATTATACATTACGCAACGTTTCCCATGTCTCACCGTTCATTTCAAACATCTCTGGAAACCACTCCATCAGGAAATAAAGGCCTAATTGAATTCATCCTAATCACTGAACCACAAATTGTGGGCAGTAAAAACTTAGGCGTGGCATCGGTCTATGGAGAGAAAAAAAAGCTATCTTCCGGCAACATCCCTGAAGTTTCATTCTCTTTATTTCGAACCAGGAAAGCAATAAAACGGATGGGTGGGGAGACGAGAGGCACCAGAATGTTCACCCATTAACACCTTCACCTGATGTCTGCGTCTGTATAAAGACGGATGTCAGAATGAGTAAGCAAAGCACGTAAAACCAGATATAGATGTATCAAGTGAAGTAATGAAAGAGGATTTGTTAGTCTCCTTCACCAACTGACTCATGCTCCATACAAAATAGTGTTTGTTTTTAATTTGAACATAACACACACATACACACAAACAAGCACACACACGGAAACGTATACATATATGCGCATATATACCAGCATCCGTATACGCATTTGTAATCATATCCACAAACTTACTGTATATGCTCCCGTATCAGGCGATATTTGAAGGCCTAATTTTGATGCTAATTTTAAGGGGGTTGCATCATACACAAGATATAAAATGAGCCTATGTACTGTTGGCCCTGGCTACGCCGTTGACTAAACGATTTATCCATTTACAGTACTACAGCTGTATTTAAAATAATCATGATTCTGGTAAAACTGATGTTTTACTTAACTGTATGTAATAATGCAAGTAATATTCATATATTAGTATCGTATTATAAAATACAAACATAGCGAATATGCATATTTTTCATTGTTTATGTTTATAAGATGTTTACCTGTTTCTCGTTCGGTTGTTTATGGCTGTACGCGTTTACGCAACAGGTATAGCGTTACTAACGATACTTTTATCATTCTCTTTTACTTTTTTTAACTTAATTAACTAGAAATTTCCTCTCTCTCAAAAAAAAAAAAAGGAACTCGCATGTTACACGAGATACATGATAATATCATTTTTATAAGTAAAAGTTTGGGGGTCGCACGATACGCGATACCACGTGTTACACGAGTACATACGATATATTTAACGGTCATATCACACCAGACTTAATGATGGTTCCTCATAGGATACAGGTTCGATTCCTGCTGGAGAACGCATATTTTCCACAAAATTTCTTGAACAGTCAGGCCGGTAAATGTAATTAATACTGTTTACTTAAAGAACAGACCATTTACTCAAATAAGTTTATCTATAAAAAAAAAACAAAAAACGTATAAACAGAAAATCTATTAAATGTTTGTCAGATCTGTCGCATTTATTAATTTATTTTAGTCTACCGGCCTGAATAATCAAGAAATCTTATTAGTGAAAAATATGTGCTCACATGCAGCATTCAGACCCTCGTCCTTCTAGTGGGAACCGCCCTTATATTTGACATTTGACTCTTGTTAATTTTATTTATATATATTTTATAGTTTACGTATTCCTTATTGTTTCATTACTAATTTCGGTAGAAAAAAGGGAAAAATGAAATCACCCAGTCGTATATGATATCGTAGAATATTCATAGATCTTATCGATTACAATGCATCTTCATCTGAGTTAATTAAATTCAAGTTTTACTAAAACGCCGTCTACCAGGACACATTTGTCATATGTCTCGTTAAAAAAATTGTTTACTGTAGATAGTTTAAAATATCTAGCTTTTAACTAATAGTTTTTTTTTTTGTTGTTTTTAGAAATAGACATACACATATACTAACAAAGATAACGATATTTATTTTTATATATCAAGAACATTATTAAGGAAATTGTATGACAAAGTAGAAAAAGTTTAATTGTGACGCGTTTCATCCCTGAGGAACTCATCGGACATGTCGTGTGCATGTGTAGTTGTACCAATATAAATTTCTTCCGATGAAGTTGTGAAAGATGAAAATGCGAATTTTTTACTGGTAAATTTTCTGTCAAAGTGGCATGAACTATATTGTTCAATAATTACAGTAATGTCGCACTTATTATCCAAAAGTCGCACTTGGATCAGTTATTTTAATTTCGATAAACGTGCAATCAATTTACAAATTCATGAATTATTCACACAAAAACAAATGCAAAGGTTAATGATTTAATTGGCGAGAAATCCATCGTCGCAAACAATTCAAATAATATTCGTTTATCACCATATTTGTACATGAACGCACAACTGTAAAAAATTTAAAATCAAACTCAGCGTTGCTATTGCACGCTCCAAAAACAATAACTCATTTCCAATAGCATTTTCGGATACAACAGTACATATATTTTCGTTGTCCTCTTATTACTAAGAGAAAAAACAAGAACAACATCTATTCCATACCTGAAGATGTCTGTAGGAACAGACGAAAGCTTGTAGTAAAAATAAGAACTAATGCGGCAGGAATTTATAGAAACAAGGATCTTTTCATTCATAACGGATTCGGAGGTTTTTGTATATTA
>CAHIKZ030005513.1:327500-370000 GCA_903632075.3 Acanthosepion pharaonis | reverse complement strand
GTGGTCGATGACGGCTCTCCACAATTTCTTATCTTTTGTAGCTCTTAGCAATATTTTTTTTTCTTTTGTACCATGTCTCCCTTCACTGTTCTGCTATCAATTTACACAATGATTGATTAATTCGTTTTTATGGCTTATCAGCCTATTGCCGGTTATTTAAAGGCAGAAAATATTTTCAGAATTTAAGGATTGTTTGAGGATGTAATACTGATTTAGTGATACAAGTCTTACTAATTAACACATAGTTGGAGGAGAATAGGTGGATTAATACCTTTCCTAACATTATTTGTGCGTAAGTGAATATAACGTACCCGACTGGAATTGGAACTCGGCACTCCGATTAACAATTCCAAGCCATTACCCATTACACCACCCTTACATCTAAGATTACAGCACCTGGTATTCCCAAACGGTCACCCTTCTAAGTGCTGAGTGGAAGTTGCTTAACTTCGGTGACCGTGCGGGAACCGGTATTTGAGAGTGGTATGGCCGTCTAACCCCACCCTCTATTTAGACAAATTCATTAGATAGGATACTCGCTGTTTCTCTCTGTCTATGATTAACGTCAGTATATTCTGCGAGTATCAAAACGTACAAGACATTTTTTATCGTTACTTACATGTTCAGTCAATGGTATCCTTATTATCCTTCTGTAAAACCACATCTCCAAATTCTTCTTCTATGTACCGTGTCCCTTCAGGACGTAGGTGATCATGGTTCTCTGGAAATTCCTGTCCTTTGTAGCTCTTAGCGATGTTTTCCATTTTGCCGTCTCTCCTAATGCTTGTTCTGTCATCTGAGCTTGTTAGCTCGCTTATTGGTTGATTTCCACTGTCCCTCTTGCCTTCAGTACGTCCTTGTGTGCGTAGAAATGTCAATAGTCTCATTCTGATTGTACGTATAAGCGTCCTTTTTGTTTCCATTTTCGTTGAAACGTCATCGTTACAAAGAACTTGTTCTAAGCACTCCAGTAATGATGGGTAGAATCGTCAACTTTATATCCAACGGCATTTGCATTTCCCTGTCAAGGTCCAGTTATTTCTACATTTTTTTAAAAGCTATATTTCGTATCACCCCTGTGATCGACTTTAGCATTTTCTTTTCGTCCAAGATGGCGAGATCTGCTCTCCAGGCCTGGGTTTGAAGACAAGCTTGAATTCCCAAAAATATCCCATAGAATTTCCTATACGTAATTAATTATTGAATGTCCACATTGCTCGTCTGGTCGTTTTCTTTGTAGACTATGTAACGTTAAGTCCACCCAACACGCCAATAATCAGCTACATATTATAGCCGTTTGTTGATAATGCTATCATCTGTAGAATCTTAATTCGTCCTTTGCTCTGTCGGCGGGGCTTACACTTCGCTGACAGCCTCCTCTGTAGAGCGGCAAGTCTACCCCACACAAAGAGCCTACCGTTCGTGTCAACGCTGGATTTACGTCAAATGAGGCCATGTGCTAATTAAGTTATGAGGCCCTTTACTTGGAGCCTGAAGGCGGTAGGCCCGGCATGTCTACACAGACATGGAAGGAAAATGGGGCCCCTGGCAAGCGGTGCCCTGTGCTTAAGAACACCTTAGCACAATGGTAAATTCGGCACTCGTCCGTGTTGATATTTACAGAGACGAGTAGAAACAATCAATGCCTACTTTTTGAATGTACAGTAAACATTCTCTGGTTCTCAATCATCTTCTAAATCTCTCACGTGATAGTTCCATGTTGTCATGCCCCAGGTAAACCTTTTCAGCTGGCGGGCTAAACACACGTGAGAGGGTGGTGTTAACACGGCACCACTGCGTGAAGGACCTCCTCGACGCAAGACACCAGCCAGGTGGAAGCGTTCCTCAGATGAACTACAACGACCACGTGTTCGCGACCAAGGCGAGCTGCGGAGTTGGAAGACATCGTCCTTGTTCTAACCTGGAGAGGAATGGGCTCCATCAGGTTAAAATGCCAAAGACACACCACAGGATGTGCAAACCAAGAATCCATTCGCGAAGACTCAGGCTCTGGAAGAAGAAGAAGAAGAGGAGGAGGAGGAGGAGGAGGAAGAAAAAGAAGGAGAAACCGAAACAATATCTACCTTTTTGACTCGAATGAAAACCGGGCCTTTATCTCCATACATTTTTTACTATTCCCCACCCAATACAAGGCCCAATAGCCACACAAAGTAAAGGGTTACTAAATAAGAATGTTATAAATGTGTACATGTAGGGAGCAAGGGATGTTTATGGTGAGGATATGTAAGAAAGGTTGTAGTGAACAGGGAAGTATCGTCTCGGCACTGTTCCGCAATGTAAAAATTCTGGGCAAGAAGTTGTCTGAATGGAAACACCTCTTGAATATGTATGTAATATGGAAGGAGTGACGGCAAATCGTTTCACTGTCCGCGGCATGGTGGGTCCAAGCTGTGAAGACGAAGTGGTAGAACTAATATAGTTTGCCAGAACATCTGCTTGATAATAGCGATAGAGTAGTGATAGGCTAGCAACGTTTCGTCACTGGTAATGTAGTTATTGGGGGAGGGGAAAACAATCCATCACCCACAAAGCCATGCAAACGCTTTTTACTTGGTCGAGACTGAAAAGTGATGGTTAGGCATCTCTGGACTAGAGGTGACATCAATACTCCATATTTGGTTTGATCTGGCACTTGTAAAGATTGAGCAAGTCTCAAATCTACTTTCCGGAGTTTGTTTTCAGCGTTTTTAATCCATAGTGATGTTTTCTGTCAACAATTATATTCGATATTAAATTATCCAATAAGGATTGTCGTGTTGTTAAATTGACCATGCAAATAATCTTTTCATCGTATTTATTTCCGGTTTTTCCATTTTTTTATTTCATTGATGGTCCATATTTTTTATGTTATTTGTTGAGCTTTTCACTTTCTTCCCATTTTATTCTGTAATTTGCTAATAAATTATCTATTTACGGTAACTAGCACTGGATTTCTGATACGGACAGGGTAATTTATTTGATTCTATCGTCCATTTTAGTCTTCTCTTCGGTCTTTTGATCACGAGTAGAGGTTTATCTCTTGTTTCCTGATTAGGATTCGGTTTCGCGTTCCTTCTAAAATCTGCTTCAACTCTATATTTCTAACATCTCTGCCTAAACTACGAAATTTTATTTACTATATTTTCTTCAGTAATAGATTAGATAGGTTTGCCTATCATCCGATTCACGTCCCTCCTCGGTCTTTTGAACAAAGGTTTATCCATTTTTTTTCTTGTTTAGGTTTTGGGTCCGGTTCGTTCTAAAGTCGTTTTATTCTCTTTCACTCCCGGAAGCCCCTTGCGTCTTTTTGGCATTGATTAGCGAAAAAAGTATATCAAATTTCCAGAAGAATTTTAACTACTCGTTCTCTAAATGAATGTCTGGAATGTACATATAATATTTTTGTATGGCGAAATCCTAATAGAATCACAGTTTTCAGTGGTTCATCCTTCTTACCTAATTATGATTTTTATGTAGCTTTCTCATTTCAGTCTACATTTGCGATATTATTATTTCACATTAGACGTCTATTTTGTTATCGTTAGACGCTAAGGGACAACGAGTCTCCTGAAATTAGTCTCTCGCATTGGACAGTTTCAATCTGTCCCGTGAAATTTAATTTTCTCCATTTTCGTCTCTAGTAATTTTAGCTGTTTCGAGTGCGCTAATTATTAGAGGCACGACCCTAATAATAAAGTTCTATGCCATTTTCAGTTAATGGGCAATGTTGCGACATTTTGGTGTACACTTATGCCACAAGCATATATTCGATCTGATATTTTTCTATATGATCTAATACAGTATCCGTTCTTATTGCTGTTGTTGGTATTTTAAATGTTGCTTTTATCCTAATATTGAGTTTATGGTATCAAATTAAATTGGAAATTCCATATCTTATTCAGATTTTGTGTTCTAAGAAACTTTTTTAAAAAACCGAATTTACCCCATGCAACTCAATAAACCCAGAAAGACACAAGGGGTTACTGGGTGTGAAAGAATTAGAAAGGAGAAACATTATTAAAGAGGGAGAGCAACAAAGGAAGAGTGATGAGGAAAGCTGTAGATAACGATTGACACTGCATAGAAATTTTTGAAGATCAAAGTTGGCTAGAAAGCACGGAGCCGGAAGAGTGTTTCATATGCGAGAAGTGCTACAAAATAAACTGTTAGTATATAACTTACGGTTACATCTAGCTAATTCAAATGTAAATTGATGAGACCTTGCAGCCAATCTAGTACTGAGCTTAAATTAAAAAAAATACTCTAGGCACCATAGTGAAGATCTCATCCGAACAATTATCACGAAACTATTTATAGAAAAGACACAGAGAAGCAGCTTTACAGGCGGTGGGAAAGTGACTGAAGCCGAAACGACAAGTCAGGATAAAAAAATTTTTTTTTTTTTTTTTGATTTTATCAAGAATCTCTAAAATTATATATCAGAAGTTCCCGACTATATGTGGCAACACTATTCTAACAATGGTAGAATGCTAGACCTATAGATATATAGGATAGATTCTGGAGAGAAAAACTATCTAGTTCGACACAGAACCAAATTTCTTAGCATCAAACCTATCAATTGAGCCAGTATAGCCTTTCCACCTGATGTCAGTTGAGAATGTTTGCCCGACAATTTTGCAATGGGTCAGTCTCCTAGAGGGTATCATTAGCCACTCTGATGGAAACCAGAAAGGGGTCTTTTAAATGATTAATAAAATGTATTTTTTTGAGGGAGAGGAGTTAAAATTAACAAGCCATCCTTTGTCCCAATTAACAACAGACTGTTCTTTATTTTTGATATCAGCCGCCAATTTGACCTTATCGAACTAATCAGACTTACTATCGAGACAGGTGTAAATGATTGCGACTGCTTCAAATTCTTCATCAAATTTCACTCGTCAAATTATAATTAACCGAGAAACGTTGGAATATTAGACTCTTCTAGGAGGGACATAGAAGTTACAGGATATATTTCAGTAATAACCCATTGACCCCTTGGACGATTTTAAGTTATATAGTTAAAAACAGTCATGACATTGTTAAAATTTGAACGTTTCACACACACACAACACACACACACACAAATATATATATATATATATATATATATATATATATATATATATATATATATATATATATATATATATATACTCTTATTTGGAAATATGATATTTTTTAAAACCATAGCCGACATGATGAAGTCATTTGCAAGATATTGTCTATCCGACCCTGGGATAAGAAAAAAAGCGCACGCCCTGGGGCGTAGACTTGAGAACGTTAATTTGCTTCTGTCATGAAACTTTCCAAATAAAAGTGACATAATATTTAAAATTGTAATAATTGCACGTTTATTTGCTTGCTTCGCTAACGGGCATTTTAAATAATGAACGCTGTCAAGTTGTGACATTTTGTCAACCATAGGAGACATCAAGGAATATTAAGATATGTCCAAATGAAAAGTAATAAACGAAATATATATATATATATATATATATATATATATATATATATATAGAGAGAGAGAGAGAGAGACTGTGTGTGTTTGTCTGTGCGAGGGAGGGAGAAAGAGAGAGATGTGTGTAGGGGTAGATGTGGAAATGCGTGAAAGGATATTCCCTTGGGAAGAGAAAATACTTTTAAAAACATTTTTATGCTAGAAGAAACTTTTTTTTTTTAACCTGGGCTTTAAAAAAATCCGGAGGATGTGCACCTGAGTCTTGTTTTAATTGGAACATTTTTAAGAATTCAAATCGAGGTTTAAATATCGTACCATTTCCGATTTAAACGCAGATGAGTATATATATATATATATATATATATATATATATATATATATATATATATATATATATATATTGGATTGGTGTAAAAATCAAATAAATAACAAAAATAGTATTCTAAAAAAATTTGCCCAACACACTAGAGCAAATGTAATTAATTATTTATTCGAAAATTATAATGTAATATGTTATAAAATCACTACAAAAATAACCATTTTGTTTCAACACTTCTGGTATCTTATCAAGTGATGGTGTTGAATAACACTCAACGACATTCAACACCAACACTTGATAAGACACCAGAAGTGTTGAA
The DNA here is from genome assembly GCA_903632075.3 of Acanthosepion pharaonis. Lineage (NCBI taxonomy): Eukaryota > Metazoa > Mollusca > Cephalopoda > Sepiida > Sepiidae > Acanthosepion > Acanthosepion pharaonis. The sequence continues at coordinate 363,904 of CAHIKZ030005513.1, read as the reverse complement.
ACAACATGGCTATTTTTTGTAGTAATTTTATAACATAATTATGTTAAAATTTTCGAATATATATATATATATATATATATATATATATATATATATATATATATATATATATCAAAGGAAAAACTTAACACATCATCGAAATACATTTATTACAAAGATAAGTTTTTAATATCTGCCTCATCAGACCGAAATTACAAATTGGTTTAAATTTATGCAGACAATAAGTTATGATTTATTTTTTAAAATAATTTTTAACATATGGTCTGGATAAATTTAAACAATTTTGTAATGCCGGTCGGATGAGGCAGATATTAAACATTTATCTCTGTAAAAATTATTGCCGGATTTTTCGACGATATGATATTTTTGTATATATAAATACATTGAGTTCTCTTCATGTATCCATCTTTTTAATATTTTATGTTAAAAAGACGAACTTGGCTTATCCTTTCCACTTCCGGATTTTATATTTTAATTAATATATATATATATATATATATATATATATATATATGAAAAATATAGTTTTAAGGTGTTGTGTATTTATGGGATAAAGTGCTCAATAACAGAAATAGTGTGTATGTAAATATATAAAAGTGAACATTTTATTCAACACTCTCAAGCGACAGACAGTTTCATGCTAGACGCAATCGTCAAGCCACAGGTGTTGGGTTTTTTTCTAGACTATTTATACATGCGGGTCAGTCGTGCGTTGTGAGTAGTCCATTCTGACTGTTATTTTGATGGGAGTGGTTTGTTTATTTATTTTGATTAATTTATTTTACTTTTTTTTTTTACTTATTTTTATTTTTTTATTTTATATATTTATTTATACTTTTCGGTTTTCGATGTTTTAGTAATGTAGTAAAAAACTTCTAACTGTAATGTTGGAGCGGGTAGATTTTTTTTTATTTGTTTATTATTTTATTTAAAAATTTGGATTGATTATTTTCACTTCTTTATTTTTATTTATTCTAAGGGTTATTTTAGCGGAGCGGTTTCTTAATTTATTTATTTGGATTAATTTAGTTCACCTGTTTTTTCTTATTGAGTTTTATTTTGTGTATTTGTAATTATTCTTTTCGGTTTTCGATTCTTAAGTAACGTGATCGTTAATATAGCAATTATAATAACTAATTTATCGTCCAATTTTTCGATTGATTGTTGTAGTCTGTTCTAACGGTTACTTTGCCAGGTGTGGCTTGTTAACTTGTTTATTATTTACTTAATTCATTTATTTGGAATGATTGTTTTTCCTTGTTTTTTCGTATTTATTTTTATTTATATTTATTCTATTTTGTCTATTTTAACGAGAGCGGTTTGTAATTTGTTTATTATTTGCTTGGGTTAATTTATTTCACTTGTTTTTTATTTTTATTTTGTTTATTTATTCTTTTCGGTTTTCGATTTTTAAGTAACGTAGTAAAAATTTGTTTCCATGTCTGCATTTTGAGATGTGTTCAGATCGTTTACTTAATCGTTTGTTTTGGTCCGGGAAAGAAATAATAGCTACTTTTTTTCCTCCAAGCAAAGTTTGCAAGTTTGGGATTCATTGGTGTAGGCTGATGATCTTTTCCTTATTTTCCATGATATTTTTTGTGTGATTTGCGTATTGTTTTTAATTTCCCATATATACTTAGAAAGACTTGTGCTATTAGTGTATTTATTACTTAAGAAAGATGTTCTGTGTGCAAAGTTTATTCATTCCCAGGGTTCTTCAGTTACTCCCATCTATATTTTTTCTTCATTATCTGGTGATTTTACTGTGGCTTGGTATGTTACGTTGTTTTGTAAATGGAATATGTTAGATTATATATATGTGTGTGTGTTGTGCGTGTGTGTGTGTGGGTCACGTGTGTGTGTGTGTCTTAAATTATAAATTCCAACCATCCCTCATTTGTACGCATGTGCAATCGAGCATACGTCACAAATTTAGTCCGACAAAGTCTTAAAGGGCGAAACGCGACGAACCAAAATTTTATCCGCTTTGTTATACATTTTGCCAAATATTGTTCTTAATATATAAAATTTATATTTCATCTTCTCATATATATATATATATATATATATATATATATATATATATATATATATATATTATATATATATATATATATATATATATATATATATATATATATATATATATATATTAGTAAGCATTAATATCAGTTATTTCAAAAACCAAATACAGTTTCACTTGCCAAAAAACAAAAAAACACAAGAACGGTCAAAAATTAAAATAGTTGAAGACGGCCGCATTCGCTTAAACGTACCCACGAACACAAACAATACGGGAAAAATTAAAACAACGATAAGTATATTAAAAAAATCGAAAAATATAGACAGTAAATTTCTGATAACACATGTGGAGTGTACGAGTAGGTTTGGCTGCGAAACTCTGGTATCGAAATGCTGAAGTTTAGGTGTAATATATATATATATATATATATATATATATATATATATTCGACATTTAATTTTTTAGATTTCGCGTATGTTCCTTGTTTGTTTTTGATTTTGTCGACTGCACAGTATAGTAGGGTCAGTTGGGCACCGTCAGTGTGAAAGCACCATGACGCAATTCACTCCACCAGAAATTTGGAAACGCCAGGCTGTACTGCTTGGCATTCATACCGTATGCTCTAATACGAAAATTTCAGTGTGTTTGGGTGTCAATTTGAGGACAATGCAAAGTATTCGGAAAGATTTGAATGAGTCTGATGGTGATTCCGAAAGTGCTTGGAGTAACCACAAGCGATGGCGACGTTATGCTTCCATTCATCTTAACACAGGACATCCAACTCAACAGAGAGTCCTACATTAAGGGGGTAGTGCTTCCATGGATCAAGAGGGTGACTGCTGGAAGTCACTATGTTTGGCAACAGGACACTACACCATACCACACGAGCAGGAGTACCTATTCATTGCATTCAGAAATGTTTGCGACCACTTACATCTGACATCAGAAACCACAGAAAGTCTTATATGTATATCACTCAACAGAGACTCAATTCTAGGAGGGAAGTTAGGCAGGGATATTCTGGATGAATCAAGAGTAGGGTTTGGGGAGAATTTGCGGGCAAAACATTAAACTTTATCTGCAGAGGATGGTAACACCTTAAACTGATTGACGAGGGGTTACAAAGACTTCACTTATTTAATACCCTATTAGAGCCACCAGTCATCACGAGAATTGTTAGAGGCTATGGGGTGCCTCATTCTCTCGGCAAATAGGGATTTTACCCCTTCGATGACTCTATTATATTTATTACGAATAGTAACGACTAGACACCTGTTATGATGAGAGCTGTCACACTGCTATAGAAGCATGCTGGTGTGAACCATGGCGAGGATTGAGGTTTCACCTGGTATTTCTTCGGAGCTATGAAAGTGTCCATGTTGTCTTTGACTCAAGAAGAAACCTCAGTGGCGTAATTTTCAGTTGGGAGTTTGAAGATGTTAATCCAAGAGGCGTCAGGAAGAAAATCATGGAATCAGTCTGAGTCAGCATCCTGGTAAGTGAAAGAAATCTTATGTAGGTACCTCCAGTCAATTTTTCGATACCTAAGGTTTAAAATGAATTTTTAAAAATGAAAAAGCATTCTTAAAGATTATATTTTAGCTTTAATTGAAAGCTAAAGGATTAAATTTATTATTTCCAGTAAGTATAATATTCTGATGTATTTTAGATAGAAATTATTAGATTGGAATGTCAAATATATGCTCGATTTTTTTAAAAAGTTTCTTAAAAGCGGCCATTTTCTTAAATTTGAAAACAAAAGAAATTCGATTTTAAAATTCTTCCTAAAATGTATATTCCTGACACGTTATTTGAGTAAAATTAGAAAATTTAAAGTTAAATTAATCTGAGTTCAAATAAACATTACTTACTTTTAGCATAAAAAAAAAAAATTTATCAAATATTTTTTAATGATGTGTCTTTTTCATGTCTTTATTCATGTTATCGATGTTATTGAGAAGTTACGAGGTGATGACAGCTACTATGGATGACCAAAATTGACATAAATTTACGAAACGTAAGCGAAGGAATTTTTTGGCTTTTAACTAGTAATTTTTAAATATTAACAATTTATGTAATAGTTATTTTTTATTTAATACTTTTTTAGTCTGTATTTCGTTTCTTAGGTTCTTAATCTTCTTATTTAATAACTTGAAGTATGACCCAAACTAAAATAAATACCTAAAATAAAAATATTTAGTAAAAAAGTAATTAACAAAAATTAAAAAACTAACTTAGAAATTTTGAAAGGACTTTTTGCAAACACGTAAACGGTTAACAATGTGAAACAGAACTGGATATTGAAAGGAAATAATTGCAGTGCGTCAGATGACACTCAAATCACTTGACCCATAGATAGAAATTAGGAACGTTTTTTCGCTAAAAATAATTTTTAGAATTATTTTTAAAATATTCGGGATCAAACGACTGTTATGAGATTTACAAATTTCGATTCTTAAATTGACTTTTCACTTTACCATATCACCAAATTGCATTTTTAAAAACAATGAAGAATTTTAAACGATTTTTGAAATATTATTTAATATGAATAAAATTTTTTAAAAATGAAAAAATTATTGTAAAAATATATTAATCATCGAAAAAGTTTTATTTCTTCACACAATAATGTCCTTAATATAAATTATTTACAAAAGCAAATAAAAGATTTTCTAATTATAAAATGCCATAGTTTGTTTATTTTTTTGTATTTTTTTTTTACAATTCCGAGCAGATTTTCGATGAAACAGGTAAATGTTTTACAAAAAATTGGTGATTTACTATCTCTATAGAGTCCTCTTTTTAACTAATAAAAAAAATCCCATTCTTGAAAATTTAATTTCTCAAAATTTCATGAAAATATTTAAGAAGGTGGAAAAATGTAAAAAAAAATAGTTTTTATCAAGATTTTCTTAAAAAAAAATTAAAAAATAATTTTATTCATTTCTGAACATTTCCTGAAAGTGTCATTAAAATCTGACAAATATTTGAATTTTGCAAGAATTTCCAATGTGTGTTTTCCTCGGGAAAAGCGCAAAATAAAACAAACCTTTTTTTCTCTCGTCGACCGTTGTCGTAAAAAAAAAAAATTTAACCAAAATTTTGAACGTGCCAGAAATGAGTAAAAAATTTCAAAAAAAAAAAAAGAAGAAAATACTTTGATCTTTCCTCTTAATAATAACATAAACATTTTGATGACAAATCTTTGTTTTCGTTGAGTTTGGGGCCTTTTTTCATTATGCTATGCTGCTTTTTTACGCGACCTAGTGGAGGTACCTAGAGGTTTCCTATTTAATAGATGATTGGAACGAAATATCAATAGCTACCACAAAGTGGTCAGAGTTACCAATAGGGCAGTATTGCGAGGCTCGGCAAGAGCGAGGAAAAGTGGTAAGATATAAGTCAAGTAGAGAAGCCTGTTGTTCGGGTTATATATAAATTGCTAAAGATATACCACCTTTCTCCTTCTTTGCTCTAAAACCATACGTCCATGTCTTATATCTTATCTATTTACTTCTCCACTTTTTCTTTTTCCCTTTATCTTTTCTTCTTTTTTTCTCATTACATTTCCGGTGTTGACCGAGGTAAATAGGTTAATGTCAGATCCTTACCCCCCCCTCCTTAATATTAAATATTATAATAAATATAAAATAAATTTCAAAACTCTCCCTTCCCTCTCTAAACTCGACCATGTCTCTCACACTATTCCTCACCACCCTCTATGTCGCCTTATATAAGCTTAATACTGCCCTTCAAAAGTGTAAATTTTAAATTCATTTTTCGCCCTTGAAAGTGAAGTCTGAAGATCCAGAGAAAAATAAAATTTCAGGTGAAATAAATTATAACTAATGGAAACTTAAAGTGGTCTGTTTAAATTAAATTATTCGCTCTGACATAACATTGAGCTCTCCGGATTTTATCCTCCTTGGGATTATTCATACGGATTACCAAGATTTTCGTTAATTATTCGAAAATTATAGCATAAATATGTTATAAAATCACTACAAAAATACCCGTTTTGTTTCAACCCTGCCTAAGACACCAGAGGTGTTGAAACAAAACGGGTATTTTGTAGTAATTTTATAATATATTTATGTTATAATTTACGAATAAATTATATTTGCTCTACTCTGTATTGATCACTCTTTTAAGAGAATAGTATGTTTTGGTTACTGGAATTTATTCCGTATACACCAATCCTCCATATATATATATATATATATATATATATATATATATATATATATATATATTAAATGCAGATTGTGTGTGTGTGTGTGTGTGTGTGTGTGTGTGTGTGTGTGTGTGTGTGTGTCTGTAACGTTTATATATTGGATCGGATTTCCTACATTTTTCAACCGATTTCAACAAAACTTCACAGGACTACATAAAATTACCTTGCGGTGGTTCTAACAGCGCCAAAAATGGAAAAAAAATACAATTGTTATTGCACAAAATCAATTTGAAAACACGATTAAGAGTCATTGTGAGAATGAAAGGGGACAACTCACATCGGGTTAAAACCCAGGTTGTTTGTGTGTGTGTGTGTGTGTGTGTCCTTTATATATGGGATCGGATTTCCTACATTTTTCAGCCGATAAAACAAAAATTCACTTTTTTTTTTTGGCAGGTAGTGTTTCTTATTCTCTTGCACACTTTTTTTTTTTTTATTTTTTAATATTCAGAATGCTTTAAAAAATCCATTTACAAGACAATTGTTTATAATAAAATTCTATTCAATCGGGAGACTCATAACGATTGAAAACAATGTTTTGTTTGAGTTTGAGTTTGACCAATTCGTAAAAAAAAAAAAAAAACTAATTAAGACATGTGTGTCCGTCAACCTTAAACAATAATCTAACGATCTCTACTGATTGTACGAATCCAAACATCGGATAATTCTTTATCTTTAGGGAAAGATAATGAAATCTAAACATACACAAGTCCTCCTAACTAAAAATAATAACCGGAAACTACTTTAAATACACATGGTGTCCAATTTTTTTTACTGTATTCAATAAGTAAAAATCATAAATTGTAAAAGATTATTATTACAGAAAGGCTACTAAATAAATAAGATTTGTTAGATCATAATTAATAAACCCCCAAAAAGTTAATATTTTTTGTATTAGAAACAACGAGTGGAAAATATATTCAAATCAGAATTTTAATTATGAATCACCACAAGCAAAATATGCAACTTTTTTTTACTGTATTCAATAAGTAAAAATCATAAATTGTAAAACTAAAAGATTACAGAAAGGCTACCTACATTTTTCAACCGATTTCAACAAAACTTCACTTTTTTTTTGGCATGTAGTGTTTCTTATTGTCTTGCACACTTTTTACTTTATTTTTACATTCAGAATGCTTTAAAAATTCTATTTACAAGACAATTGTTGATAATAAAATTCTATATAATCGGTAGAGACTGAAAACAATGTTTTTGTTTTTGTTTGGGTTTGACCAATTCGTAAAAAAAAACAAAAAACAAACTAATTAAGACATGCGTGTCCGTCAACCTTAAACAATAATCTTTGTCAATTTTATTTTTCAGTCTTTATGATGGTGGATACTTGATCTATCTTTTACTGTTATATCCCCGGGCAACGCCGGGCTCTACTGTTAGTATATATATATATATATATATATATATATATATATATATATATATATATATATATATATATATGTTTGATCATGAGCCGTTTTAGGCTTCGTATAGTTGCTTTAATTTCGTGTCTAGGCTTTCGGCTCACATGCGCAATGTTCATAGTGGTTATATGTACATTTAAACAAAGATATTCGCCATCAAAGAACAGCATAATAAAAAATATCAAAATGATGGACAGTTTTTGTCTTTATTTTCTCCCGAAATTAAAGCCACTATAAAAGCTTATTACGGCTCATGATGAAACATAATAGACATTTGTTTTGTTGTCTGTTATATTTAACAATATATGTTTGAATAATGATCTGCTGCCCCAATACACTATATATATATATGTATGTATGTGTGTGTGTGAGTGTGTGCGGCGTCATTCCTAATAGCTGTCATACATGACGTCACGCTAGACATTTTCAAACGTCTAGCTTCACAGTATGTAGCTGTGTGTGTGTATGTGTCTGTGTGCGCACATGCGCGTGTGTGTGGGCTTGTGTTGGGCACATAAAAATATATTTGTAGATATATTGGTGTTTAGTAACAGTTCCACGCCTCAAATCGATCTTCAGACTAATATTGATCTGATGATCACTCTCCAGGCGTGAGACTGGCACTCATTTTTCTTCTTTGGATAGAATCTTCAGATACGTAACAGAATCGCCGCACCAAATGTGGCGAAAACATTCAATGAATAATGGAAAATAAGGCGACTCCCATAAGTTTCGAATTGTTGGCTTATTATTTTTAAAACTATCGTGGACTCACTCGCGAGGTTTGTTTTATCGACAAACTTTCGCCAAATGTCTTCCATGACAGAAGATATGCATCCGCATCGCTATTTCAAATCTCATCACCAGTTATCTTTTCAAAGCATGTCTTGTCTCTGTCAATCTACTGGAGGGGAAAACCAGTGAATGAACGAATGGGCAAACAATAAACCAAAAAAAAAAAAAAACATAATTACTCCCAAGGTAGTTACACCCATTGACAACCTTGACAGTGTCCAGCAAATTTCTTGAAATTCTCCGCATTGGTTTCATGGTTTCAATTAAGGTCTATAATTCGATGTTCTGATTGTCTTTCCTATCTCATTGAATCCACGCGACTTGACGCACGTGTTATTTTTTTGTTTTTTTTTCCTTTTTGTCTTTTTAATGTAGGAACAGCATCTTTAATCTACCCGTTTCTTTCAACACATTTCACTGACTCTTCCGACTTCGACATCTGACTTCCTCCCGGAGGTCTTCTTTCAACTCTAGCTTTCCACTACCCCTCCCCCCACCGTCACATTCGTCTCAAATATCTATAACGGACAATTCATCATTGCCAGCCTAACCCCAAACAAACTCGCCATTTTGGATTTTTTTTTGTTTTTTTGTTTTTAAATCCTATCTTCCTCAGATCCTAGTTGCTTCCCAGTCCAATTTTTTACCTTCTTTTTTTTTTTTTTCCTGTCAGTTTTTTTCTCTATCTCTTCTGTTTAATCTTGTTTCTAAATCTTTCTTTTTCTGACCGTCGCTTTTTTCAGTGTCAACTTTTATCCAGTTTTATCTCTTGATCTCTTCTCCCCATTCCATCTTAATTTCCTTGACTTATCATTTTTCATACCCAACTTCCGCTCAGTCTGATGACCTTTCCGGTGCTTAACTTACTGGAGTTCTTGACTTTAAGAAAATGTTAAGGTGTTTAATTTGCTAACACATCCCAATCCGATATAACACGAGTCGACGGCAATTTATCAGCTTACTTGGAAAGTAGTGTCGCATTTTTATCTAGATAATAAATACCATTTCAGATGTAATAAATATTACATTTATTTGTATGGGACATCATTAGTAACAATGACAAAATTTCGCTGTAAAATTCTTTTCCTTGTCGAAACGATCTGATTCAAAGAATTTAGATTTAGAGTTTCGGATACTGTAATGGTTATCAACATAGAAAATAAAGTCGTTCGAGTCTGTTTCGTTCAGTTCGTACTAATATTCCGGAAAAACAAAGATATGGATCAATCTTCCCCCACAAGCAGAGCAGGATCGTTTGCCTTGAGGTGGTAATTTTGGAGGCACTATAGACTAATAGCCAGTCGTTTGGATTGCGAAATCCCGAGAACTTTGTTCGAATTCCAGTCAAGTTCATTGCCATCACTTACGTGCTAGCACCAATGTGAAATGTATGAACCCATATGTTCTCCCCTTTCGAATTCTATATCATGGAGGAAAAAAGTATCCTGATATTATTTGACCAATGAAAAGTATCTCAGTTACTGTGGTTTGCAAATTAATCATGAGGTTGTGATGACGTTGGAGCTGAGCAGTCAGCATGGGTGTCACGAAAATAGTTTATTGTAAAGTTGAAATAACGTCGCCACAACATCGGATATCCGCCGCTAACCAAATTTCAAAATCTGCAATGTAAGAACGTTCCGTGTTTGCTGAGTAGAGACTGATGCTGAGGATACTAGGAACGGAACATTTGACTCACGTGGAAGTTTTAAAAAATGGTAACAAGAAATAAATATATTTCTTTCTTTTTCTTCTAAAGACAATGCGTGAAAGCATATGCAATACCCTAACCACGTCAGGGGAGGTAACACACTTTCGGTGGCTAATACGGTACTGGCACCTTTGGCGCCACCAGCAGCTTTTGCCACCAGACAGGTTATTGCTATTTTTGTGTAGACGTGTCAATCTCTTGCGATCAATCTTTTCAACTGCAAGTCAGATTTTCAACGTTGTGTTAAAAATGTTTAATTTTGATCGTTAAACGTAGCGAGCGTTATTAATGACGTAGAATGGAAGGTAAATAAATGTGTTTTACGTCGGAAGTAGCATTGTGTTGCAAGCATGGTTTTATTTAACTATTTATTTTGGCTCTTGACCAGATCCAATTCGATGCTTGTTGGACGATGTGAAACACGCCTCAGGTTTCGGCCAGTGATGACCACCTTCTAAAGAAAAGAAATGATTGACCCCCCAAGGAATCTACGGCACTCGACCTCAATTGGTAGCGCATGAAATATCAACCCTTTATCCACGCAGTCGGATCGCAGCGATTCCTAGCGGTTTTTCTTTCGCTTATGCGCCTCCTCCCTCTTCTCCTCCTATAGAACCGTTAATTCTACTAGGAGGACACACTTCTTTGAATCAGACGACGCTACAGTATCAGGTCGTACGTGCCAGAAATTGCAGAGGTGTTCTAAGATCAACTAACACCATCTAATCGCGGGCTCTACTCAGTAACGTCAGGTTGGGAGTTATTTGGGTCTTCTGCCCAGGGTGTTCACCTTCCTAGTGAAAACGGATCTTAGGTTCTCTGGCCGTTAGAGACTGTTTATTGGCTGCTTCACACTGTGGCACTAGTGATTTGGGGCATTCAGAGAGCACGTGATGTAAAATTCCTCGATCATTTTGACATAATGCGCATACATCAGTGTCAGTGTATCCCCACAGCTTGAGGTTGGTCACATATGATAGGACATCATAGGTAGATCACAGGAGAAATGATATTGCTAATGACTCCATTGCAATCAGAGTATTCCATGATCTATTCACTGGATCAATATCAAACCATGTAGCCCTAGCACATTGTTTCGACTGAGAAACAACAGTAGCTGTTTGCAGTTCTTCCTCTAAATTCCTAATTTCTTCAATCACCATGTTTCATTTTTCCTTTGGACCCTGTCTGGAGAAAAGCTGGTTGCTTGTCTTGCCCAGGCCAGCTCGATTGGTTCGGGTTAACCCCATAATCTCTCTGGTTCGCAGCCTAGAATCTGCGTCATGGATAGCTTCTTCCGCCGGTAATTTGGTGTCAGTTTTGATACGTTGCCGTAACCTGCGGACGAACTCATCAGCCGAGTCCCACATCATCATGTGAAGGCGTACATTCCCGACCTTGAACTCCTCCACAAATAAGGAGTTGGGAAGTTGGTGCAGAGTCCCATTATGGAGAAGCCAGGAACTTGTTGATACGTTGTTGCGTGTTGAATGCAAGACAGGGTAATATCATACGCTTGCAACGGCCACAGAAGCCGGAGCTGCAAACCATTTTGGCGGTACTAAGCCTTCGGTTTACCAGGGAGATGGGTTCTGTCGATGGATTCTAGTCCATGTAGTGCTACTTTCTGCACCTCTTTACCTCGGTGCCGATCAGTCAGAGAAATTTCATACTGCCGTCTGAAGCACTTGCTGGATTATCTTTTACTGTCAGAATCATGTCACCCCCAATGCAGAGGTGAATCTTCCTGACAGAACCTCTGAGTAATGATAGGCTTTTCTTGGGTTTAACCTTCACTCTCGTGAAGACCTTATGGTAGCACTGCAGCAGCTCAACGGCACCGATCTTAGACTGGACCAGAATTGTAGTATCATCCATAAACGCTCTGGGAGGAGGGACTATTTGTTCCTTAGTTCTCACCCTCTTTGTTATGTAATATGAGTTCTATGAACATAATGAAAACTAAGTCACACACTTCATCATGATGTCGACCTCGCGGGCTTGCCACTCGGTGGTGGAGTTACCAACGGTGAACTGCATAAATGCTGCTCTAAAATATTTCATTATAATTTCCCCAACCTTATTAGGGAAATTGAAAAAAAATTGAAGGACATTCGAATTAGCTCATGAGGAACTGATCCATCCGCATTCGCGAGATCAAGTCAAATTACATGAAGGTTGGTTCTATTTTGTTTGGCTGATAAGAATGAGTTCCAAGCCATGAGTGAATGCTCCAGACAGTCGAGGAAGCCAGGTATACCAACCTGCTGGACAGCTGTGCATATGTAATGGTTACCGAGCAGGAAGTGCGTCATACGACGGGCAAGGAGCCCCCGAAATATTTACCCTCTACATTAAATCAGAAAGATAGACCTGAAATATCTGTAATACATTATGAGAAAGGAAAGCTTGGAAAAACAAACACTTACAGGGCATATTGAACATAAAGAAATTATTTAGTTGAATGAATGACAGAACGAAAACAAAGAGGGATGGTAAAGTGTCAAAGGTTGCTTGGACCTACAGGAGACAGGAAGCTGTGGAGAACAGTGATCGTGTAACCTACCTAATTAATTTCTGTGAATGCATGATAGAAGGCGAACAAAAAGGTAATATCAGTTCTATTAAAATGTCAAAAGTTGCTTGGATTTACAAGAGACAAGAAGTTGTGGAGAACCATGATTGTTTAAACTAACTAATGAGTTTGTATGAATGGATGACAGAGCGCGGAGAAAGAGTAATGGTAAAATGTCAAAAGTTGCTTAGAGCTACAGGAAGTCGTGGAGGGCTATAACCTCTTATGTCGTGAAGGGAGACAGCGTATAAAAGAAGAATCGTATATGGATGAAGAAGATAATGAAACTATAAGTTAGACACAACGAAAAAGATGAACGTGTAAAGCTAATGATGGTATAAATGGGAATAGATGAAAAGCGTAGAGCAAGTAAATGTTTTAGAGGTCCGTGGAAGAGGAGAAAGGTCTGTCATTAAGCTATGAATTGAATAAAGGTAGCTAAAGATAAAAATCTGTAAGGCTTGATTCTTCGATTTCCGTTTCAATTTTAACGCCACGCATGTCCGGGAAGTAAGGAAGGAGGAAATGGTGGGAGAAGAGAAAATGTGAAAGAGTCCCGAAGAACAAAACAAATGCCAGTGTTGAAATAGTGAAGAAAGAAAAAGAGAGAAAAAAAAAAAAGAAAAGAAAGAAAGACGTGTCATACAACAAACAGTGAAAGAGCCCGTTCAGATAGGACACGCGCGTCTTTGACAAGCAGATCCAATCGACGAAATACAGAGAAGACGGATGCGAATTACAAACGACTTTAGACACAAAACTTGAACGAGGTATGCAGAGAAGCAAGGCTAAAGGTAAATGTATGTAAAGAATAGTGTAGATGAAAATGAAATACAAGTTTTCATCCGATAGCGTCTATAATAATATCTATATATCATATAATATCATACAATATCTATAGGAGATCATGAAATTTAAAGGAAAATATATAAAAATATTGTCGATGAAAATGAAATACAAGTTTTCATCCGATAGCGTCTATAATAATATCTATATATCATATAATATCATACAATATCTATAGGAGATCATGAAATTTAAAGGAAAATATATAAAAAGAATAGTGTAGATGAAAATGAAATACAAGTTTTCATCCGATAGCGTCTATAATAATATCTATATATCATATAATATCATACAATATCTATAGGAGATCATGAAATTTAAAGGAAAATATATAAAAAGAATAGTGTAGATGAAAATGAAATACAAGTTTTCATCCGATAGCGTCTATAATAATATCTATATATCATATAATATCATACAATATCTATAGGAGATCATGAAATTTAAAGGAAAATATATAAAAAAGAATAGTGTAGATGAAAATGAAATACAAGTTTTCATCCGATAGCGTCTATAATAATATCTATATATCATATAATATCATACAATATCTATAGGAGATCATGAAATTTAAAGGAAAATATATAAAAAAGAATAGTGTAGATGAAAATGAAATACAAGTTTTCATCCGATAATAATAATATCTATATATCATATAATATCATACAATATCTATAGGAGATCATGAAATTTAAAGGAAAATATATAAAAAAGAATATTGTTGATGAAAATGAAATACAAGTTTTCATCCGATAGCGTCTATAATAATATCTATATATCATATAATATCATACAATATCTATAGGAGATCATGAAATTTAAAGGAAAATATATAAAAAGAATATTGTCGATGAAAATGAAATACAAGTTTTCATCCGATAGCGTCTAATAATATCTATATATCATATAATATCATACAATATCTATAGGAGATCATGAAATTTAAAGGAAAATATATAAAAAAGAATATTGTCGATGAAAAATGAAATACAAGTTTTCATCCGATAGCGTCTATAATAATATCGATATATCATATAATATCATACAATATCTATAGGGAATCATGAAATTTAAAGGAAAATATATAAAAAGAATAGTGTAGATGAAAATGAAATACAAGTTTTCATCCGATAAACTATATATCAACAATATCTATAGGAGATCATGAAATTTAAAGGAAAATATATAAAAAAGAATAGTGTAGATGAAAATGAAATACAAGTTTTCATCCGATAGCGTCTATAATAATATCTATATATCATATAATATCATACAATATCTATAGGAGATCAACAAATTTAAAGGAAAATATATAAAAAGAATAGTGTAGATGAAAATGAAATACAAGTTTTCATCCGATAGCGTCTATAATAATATCTATATATCATATAATATCATACAATATCTATAGGAGATCATGAAATTTAAAAGAAAAATATATAAAAAAAGAATAGTGTAGATGAAAATGAAATACAAGTTTTCATCCGATAATCTATAATAATATCTATATATCATATAATATCATACAATATCTATAGGAGATCATGAAATTTAAAAGGAAAATATATAAAAAAAATATTGTTGATGAAAATGAAATACAAGTTTTCATCCGATAGCGTCTATAATAATATCTATATATCATATAATATCATACAATATCTATAGGAGATCATGAAATTTAAAGGAAAATATATAAAAAGAATATTGTCGATGAAAATGAAATACAAGTTTTCATCCGATAGCGTCTATAATAATATCTATATATCATATAATATCATACAATATCTATAGGAGATCATAAATTTAAAGGAAAATATATAAAAAGAATATTGTCGATGAAAATGAAATACAAGTTTTCATCCGATAACTATAATAATATCGATATATCATATAATATCATACAATATCTATAGGAGATCATGAAATTTAAAGGAAAATATATAAAAAAAGAATATTGTCGATGAAAATGAAATACAAGTTTTCATCCGATAGCGTCTATAATAATATCTATATATCATATAATATCATACAATATCTATAGGAGATCATGAAATTTAAAGGAAAATATATAAAAAGAATATTGTTGAAAAATGAAATACAAGTTTTCATCCGATAGCGTCTATAATAATATCTATATATCATATAATATCATACAATATCTATAGGAGATCATGAAATTTAAAGGAAAATATATAAAAAAGAATATTGTCGATGAAAATGAAATACAAGTTTTCATCCGATAGCGTCTATAATAATATCGATATATCATATAATATCATACAATATCTATAGGAGATCATGAAATTTAAAGGAAAATATATAAAAAAGAATAGTGTAGATGAAAATGAAATACAAGTTTTCATCCGATAGCGTCTATAATAATATCTATATATCATATAATATCATACAATATCTATAGGAGATCATGAAATTTAAAGGAAAATATATAAAAAAGAATATTGTCGATGAAAATGAAATACAAGTTTTCATCCGATAGCGTCTATAATAATATCGATATATCATATAATATCATACAATATCTATAGGAGATCATGAAATTTAAAGGAAAATATATAAAAAAATAGTGTATGAAAATGAAATACAAGTTTTCATCCGATAGCGTCTATAATAATATCTATATATCATATAATATCATACAATATCTATAGGAGATCATGAAATTTAAAGGAAAATATATAAAAAAAGAATATTGTCGATGAAAATGAAATACAAGTTTTCATCCGATAGCGTCTATAATAATATCTATATATCATATATCATACAATATCTATAGGAGATCATGAAATTTAAAGGAAAATATATAAAAAAGAATAGTGTAGATGAAAATGAAATACAAGTTTTCATCCGATAGCGTCTATAATAATATCTATATATCATATAATATCATACAATATCTATAGGAGATCATGAAATTTAAAATAAAAAGAATAGTGTAGATGAAAATGAAATACAAGTTTTCATCCGATAGCGTCTATAATAATATCTATATATCATATAATATCATACAATATCTATAGGAGATCATGAAATTTAAAGGAAAATATATAAAAAAGAATATTGTCGATGAAAATGAAATACAAGTTTTTATCTATCTGATAACATCTATCATAATATCTATATATTATATAATATCATATAATATCTATAAGAGGGAGACCTCGAGGTTAGCAAGCTTGTTTCGCTAGAATGGTTACGACTGAGTAGTGAGTTCGATCCTCACTGGGTGTCCCCTACTTTCAGCTACATCTACGCTACGCTGGGAAAAGCACTATAATATCTATATGAAATCATGAAATATAAAGTAACACACACACACACACACATATATATATATATATATATATATATATATAAAGAATAGTGTCGATGAATATGAAATACAAGTTTCTTTCTGATAACATCTATAACAATATCTATTTAAATATATATTATTAAATATAACAGACAGTGTATGTCGATTATGTCTGACCATAAGCCGTTCTAATGTTGAAATGTTTGTTTTAATTTCTGGTGAAAACAGCAATCTTCTATGTCAAAATAACAAAATATCATCTCTGACAGTGCATATCTTTGTTTCATGTCTATAACCACTCTGAGGATGGCCCATGCGAGCGGAAAGGACCAACTTAAAAATACCAAATGTTGGATAATTTTTGTCTTTGTTTTCATCAGAAATTAAAGCAAACATTCGAATATTAGAACAACTCAGACATAATAGACATTCATTGTCTGTTATATATAATAATATATTTAAATAATGATCTGCTTCTAAATAATATCAATACATCATATAATATCATATTATATCTGTATGAGATCATGAAATTTAAATTTAAAGAAAAAAATATATATATATATAAAGAATAGTGTCGATGAAAATGAAATACAAGTTTTTATCTATCTGATAACATCTATAATAATATCTACATATAATATAATATCATATAATATCTATATGAGATTTATGACATTTAAAGGTAAATGTAAGAATATTGTCGCTGAAAATGCAATACAGGTTTTGTTATCTGACCTGATGTTCAATGTTCTTCTTCTATGTGAACTTGTAGGACATTGACGATCATCGCTCTCCACAATTTCCTGTCCTTTGTAACTCTTAATAAATTTGATCTTATTGTTATCTCTCGTAAACCTTGCATCATCATCTATTTACTCTAGGTGAGTTATACATTTTTCTCTCTCTGACTTTTATTTGCCTTGTCAGAATCAAATTTTACAAGTCCTCTCTCCTCATTTGGTTCCCTAGAACTATCAACATTCCTAATGTTAAATATAAGTGACTTTTTTGTTTAAATCTTTCGAAAACTTAGCCATTGCTCAAATGTTCGGTCATGGTATGGTCTCGGCATCCTTCAGTAGAACCATATATCTTCAAGTCTCTTTGGCATCTGTGAGGAGATTGCCCAACATTCACTGCTATATATAGTAGGACTGATATTACATAGTATTCTTTTCTATGTTTCTAATGAATTTTAGCTGTTTCTTAACATTTTGCTTAGCTTTTAGAAAGCACTTTTGTTATCCCAATGCGCTTTCGGGCTTTAGTCTCGCACATTCTGTACTCTCTTAAAACACACTCCAGATATTAAAATTGTTGTACTTGTTTGATTTTTGGTATCTCCAATTTGTAATTTGCATGTTGAGGTGTTCATTTTGCTAACAACCATGTATCCAGTCTTCTTGCAACTGATTTTTTTTGTCTTTTCTTCTCGTTTCCTTCACAATCTTCTGAAAGAGTTCTTGTCGTTTCCTTTCTTCTATCAACACTGTGTCATCTGCATACTTTACGTTGTGAATATTGTGACCGCCAATAATGATTCATCGTAGGACTTCTAATTTTTTCAGAATCCCCTCACTCTACAGGTTACTAAGTCCAGTGAGAAGGCACACGCTTTTCTATTTTTGTATATATACTGAACACATTTCCTATCATTAAGCAGACGGTCTGCTATCAATATAGTCTGGATTATTCTAATATCCTTCCCAAACATATAGTTACCTAACAGAATTCTTTGTGGCATACTTTATTACTTTAGGAAACAGTTTTGTATAATCTATAACACACAGGTACACATACTTCTGCATTCTGATATTATTCTGAGCATAAATATTACATTCCTTGTTCGAGTGTTTTTAACGAACCCGCACTGTTCTTATCCTATTTTCGATCTGATTATGTTGCGCGGTCTATTCATCAGAATTCGGATCTGCTTAAGTCTTCCGGTATATCACCATTGTTGTATATTTCATTTATTATGTCTCTAATACCAAAATCATCAAAAGCTGCTAGCATCACAATTGTGATTCCGTCTGGCCCTGCTTCTTGTTTCTGTTCAATTTGGTCAGTGCTGATTCTGTTTCAGATTTTGATATTTTTGGTCCTTCGATATTTCTGTGTATTGCCGGTTGTTCTCTTTCATCGTAGAAGAGCTCTCTGATGTATTTGTTGCCTCATGGATGTATTTTCTTTTCTCTAATGTCCTATTTTGGATTTTATGCATCCTTTTGACGAGCATGTCTTTTACTTTTGTAAATGTATATCTGTTTTATCTGTGATAGTTATTTTTATTTTTACCTGCATCTGTTCCCAATTTCTTTCTGCAGAGTCCTATATTTCGTGCTGTACTTTGGCATTGTTTTTTGTCTCTTTTTCATCACGTCGTGTATTTCATTTGTCATCTATTTTTTTTTTTTTGTTTATCCTTCTTTGGGATGATCTCGATTGCTGATATTGCTAATGCTTCTCTCAATATGTCCCACTTCATGTTTTCATTCTAATTTCGTTCATTGTATCTGCTTTTAACGTTGTCCATATATTTCTCCTCCAGATTCGCGGCATTCAGAAGTCTGTCGCATTGCAATGTAGTTTCATTCAAGTTTACATATCACAGGAACGTGGTCAGTCCCACAGCCTTCAATTGGGTCTGTTTTGAATAAAACTATCATTTCCGAAACTGCTATTTAACTGGTTTTTCCTTTCTCCTCCTCAGATTCTCTATGTCCATATACGTCTTGAGTGTTCTTGTAACCAGTTGTTAGCTGTTAGTTGATCATTCGCCGTGCACCATTGGACCCATTTTCTCCACGTTCATTATGGATTCTTAGTCCGAAATTGCCATTGAGCGTTGTCTAGCGTACAGTAAGAATTTTCAATTTTTTCTGCAATTTCTGACGTCGGCGCTTATACAACATTTATTGGCATGTTGAAAGGCTTTCCTTTCAGTTTAACGACAAGAATTCTTTCAGATAGTTAACAATATCCTCAAACATCATTCTTCATGTCTAGTATCAATCCTACTCTTTCATTTTCCTCTCCGTCTACATATATGATCCTGCGATTGTCCCTGAAGAAATTTCCATTTTTTGCCTATTTCGTTTCACATACGCCTAAAATATTAACATTTAGCCTGTTCTTTTACTGCTTTATATTTTCTCACTGGCCACATTGATTTAATGTTCTGATATTCCATATCCCAAGAATTACTTTTTGTTTGATATGAATAGTTGCCGGATGGCACCTATCGTTCATGCCTTCCTTTATCGGGCAAGAGGTCAATTTTGATCCACTTTGATCAGTTTGATCCGCTTTTTTTTTGTTTTTTTTTTTACCGAGAAGGATTTCTATACAGTCAAATTTAGTATCAATTCGAGTGAATTTCATAACTTGGAATCACCTTTTCTTATTTTTACCACCGTTCTGCATCTATGAACCGGGCAAAATATTGGCACTACGCGACGATACTGTGGCTCATTTCTTTTTCTGTCTTTTATTCCAGTGTCAATAAAAATTTATCATTTTAAAAAATATTAACGATGTCAAAATCAAAAATGATATTTTTGTAATAGAATTCGTCAAAACTAAAATTATAATTGGTCGTGCCAAACCGGTTTGCTAACCATTACACGACGTCAAGGAACCCAAAAAATTGATTCAGTAAGTGTACATGTGATGTGGCAGATGGCGAAAAGTAAAGAGAACCCACTGAGAATAGAACTCACTCTTCAGTTGTAATTGAGCCAACGAGTCAATCTTGCTAACCATTATACCACGTTAATATATAAACGAAGAAAGATATAAAAACAGTGATATCTATTCGCTTTGGCAGCGTTTCTCAACATTTTCTGCCCTTGTGGAACCCTTGAAATAGTTTTAATATCTCAAAGTAGCTGTGCGTAAAAATTACTATATACCATTATTAATATCTATTTTATATTTTTATCCTAGTCCACATGATAAATATAATATCTGGACACCATGCATGGATCCTGTACTCGAGAGTGTCATTCACTGATACACAAATCCTCCACCTCCTGTCAATTAACCAGTGAAGACGATTTCACAATGTTGCCAAATAGACATCGCTAAATACATTCCATGTGATTAATGGAATTATAAATAATGTAAGAGTTTGATGCTTTTATTATAATTAACCAAATATTTCCCAACAATATGCCGTACGCTTATCGTAAAACTACGAATATAAAATTAAACAAAAATTACTAAAAAATGTGTTAGTTCCTTTTACATTGTTACTTGCTGAACTGTTAGATAACTCTTGTGGAACCATAGATTTCCAGGAAACAGCGGTAGAAAAACACTGCTATGTAGTAATTCAGTCAGTTATGTGCCATGCGTAATACACGCTTAGGCGATCATGTATATTTCGATACATGACTAACAAGGCAGATTTTTTCCTGCGGTAGATTGCCATTTCTTTCTTCGGTAGACCAGTTGTCATCCAAGGTTATAGAACAAGATCTGTTCTGTTATTTACCCATAGCTAGGGGGAGAAGAAGAGGGTTCATACTTTTCCCAAAGGTATTAGCACGTAAGTGAATGTAATGTATCTGACTGGAATTCGAAATCAGCTCTCCGATACCGAATTCCAATCAGATCCATTACATTCCCTTACGTGCTAATACCCTTGGGAAAGGTCAATTTCCCTACAGATGAAGAATAGACACAAATTGACAGAAACGGAATTCTAACCAGCAGCTGGCGTCGTTACAGTGTTTCTGCAATGTTTAAGATGGTTCGCATAAACTACTTTTTTAGTATACTTCTCATAACGTGTCCGAAGATTTACATTGTTACATTGCAAATACGTTGACTTGTAATCAATTCAAGGAAGAATTCAGAACGGGAAGTCCTTAGTTAAATTAATGATTCCCAATTAAAAAGAAATATATGGCAAGAAATTTTATAAAATCTAAACATTTTGTTCAAATACAGAGAAACGAATGTCCTTAACCATGAAATTTAGAAATCATGAAATTACACCAAAGTTTTATTTTTGCCAAATTAACACCAAGAAATATATGTAGCCAGTAATAAAGTCACATTTTTGTCTAGGAAAAAAAAAGTCACAACAACGTTTGGTCCACATGAACATATTGTAGCAGGCTTTTGTACCACGCTTATTACTGTCAATATTATCCATGCTAGGAGGCATCAAAATGAGTTTTAAATAAAGCCAAGTATTGTTGACCCACAACAGCTCAGATCCAAAATTTCCACTATTCACGCTATCTTCAGGCTTACGGTAAGGATTAGCGATACTACAGTTAATCTACGGTTAATTTTTTTAAAAAAAGAGAAGAAATATGCAGTGCAGAAACAGTGCTAACATTTCCAGTTTCTTTTTTTCCTGTGACTTTTTCCCGTGACATTTTTTCGTGACTATTTTTACCTGTGACGTTTTTACCTGAATTCTAAATAAAAGCCGTGCACTTTTTACATCCTATGAGGCATCTAACAAAGACCTTGATCTTAACCAGTTGCAGTGAGGCCCGAATCTAGACATGAAAAACTGCCCCCCATCCTACTAACGGGGAAAAACCCGGATGTAACTGGTGTTGGCTAACGTGTCCGCATGCGATTCGAGGCATCTTCTGCGTCTCTACTGACGTGCGTTCGCCACAATTTCCCACTTGTACATGGACACAAAGCGACAAACGATCACACACTTGTAACATTAAGTAGAAACACATGCTTGAAAAATCTAAAGAGATACCTAACTTTACACCCTTCAATATGATATAGTGTTTATCCTGAGCACAAGATCAACTAAAGCATGTACTCTTTGCCCTCGCTTGAAATCATAGATCTTCTTATGCTCTGGGGTCCTTATTATAAGGAGAAATCAGTATCTGGCAAAGGAGGTATATGTTCCGATTTCTACGTCAATTGCTTAATATCTTCAATTTTTTTTCTATCTTTTCTATTTCTTTTTGGCTTAAAAGGCTGAGTATCGTAAAGGTTAAACATAGTCAAAAAAGTGGATTTACATCCAAACATTTAATAAGACTGGTTTGGATATATCGAGACGAGTTCAAATAATACTTAACAGCCAAGGGTTGACAGAAAATGCACCAGATGTGCGTGTTTGGCTTCCAGATAACAGTTAAGATTTCACTTGCTGATTTTCAAGAGGAGTGAGCATTATTTTCAAGTTAAAAGATTAGCGTAGTACAAACTTCTAACGCCTAACCTTAACCCCCACCAAGAAATGCGTTGTACTAAGTTAAACACGTTTGTGTGGCTAATGCAACAGTTATCGGCGCTGAAAATGTTATATTCAAGTACCAGTCTAGTCTGTTGCGTTTACTTTCGTACAATGTCACCCCTACTTGGGACAAACAGAAAACGGTATATCCTTTCCGAACTATGAGTAAAATAGCACGTGGCCGGTAATAAAGTCACAGAAAAAAAATCACGATTTTGGTTAGGAAAAAAAAAGGCTACAGGAAAAAAAATGTCACAATTAAAAGTCAGTGACCCCCAAGTTGACTAATCTTAATCCTTCCAGTGTGAGGCACTCTATAAGAAATGAAATCACTTTTTCAAAATGAAAAAAGAATCAATCAGGACGGGTTACTTTAATCATCGTATTACTTTAGACGCCATAATCTAATCAACTTAGTTATACGCATATAGTCGCCTTGATTATGACGATGTGCTACGTCCGTCAGCAAGGCCTCTGATCGTGAGATTGAAAGTGTTGAGGAGTGAGGAACCAACTCTTAATTGCTATCGTTCCCAGGTGCGCCCTAACCCAGAGTGATAGCACCGATTAGTGTCCCAGCTGTCGGTAAATAGTGGACCCTATGACAATCAATGCAACACTAAAAATTATAAAAATAAATTTTCATAGTAAAATCGTCAACAATATATTTTATGATCTACAAAGCGTATATCTAAAACCATACCTTCACTCGGAAAATATATATAATTATATACAAAATCTGTCGTTGAAAGCCTAAAATTACGTATAAAATATTTAGATTTAGGCATTTAATAACCCCTAGAGTTTGATATGCCACCAAACAAACAACATGAAAGAACTCTTTCTTGACATTAATCCATATAATATCCTACAATTTCTTAAACATCTAACTGTATTCCAAAATATAACTTCAGCAAAACTACGAAATAAAACACACACATCACCGCTTCAAAGTAATCATGTCCACATAAACATTTATATGCACAAAAGCCGTGTATCATCTACCATGTATTCAATTGTGAAAGCAGAATAACGTATATCATATATTAATTACTTCAAATCTTCCAAGAAAATTAAATTTTGTCATTAAATGACATATAAGGAGTTGATATGCCGTTAAAGAAAAAAATCAAATCAATCTATACGTATATAACAACTAGTTGAGATCCTGTCCTGTCGGTGGGTCCTAAAGTACGCCGATTGCATTCGATGCAGAAAGGTAAAAGACTACAAAAGTGAGCGGTAAATACTTATAGTCTCAAATCTAAAAGACCAATATCTACTTATATCCTGATCAATCAAATTCTTATTGAATCAAATGTAAACAATAATACATAACTATTTTCAAATCCAGTGGATGTTAAGAGATTCAAGCAAAAATGTCCAATATTTACTGATTCTTGAATGAAACCATCGTATTCCATTGCCATGTAGGATCTATTCGTGCAGATCTTCACAGGAATCACTGCTTTGTGGAACCGACTTCCAAGAGGATGCTTCCCCGATCACTGCAACCTGTTCAAGTCTCAGGTTAATATTTCGATTGGCTCTTTGGCCTTATGCAAGGTGAACCTGACTGTAAAAAAACAAAAGTACAAAAAAGACTCAAACAAAAATGACCTCTCCCTCAACCAAGAAAATGTTTATAGAGATTTTATTTAAGCGTAGCTTAGATGTGGCACTAGGCTGAAAGCGTGTGGCACCCAGAGAGTAATTGTTCTAGCGTATGGCACCCTAGTCGTAATTGTTCTAGCGAGACAAGCTTCCTAACCATTGCACCACATCGAGGTGTCAACCCAATAAATGCTTATAGGCACAAGTATAATTGGTAAATATTTACCTATCATTAAACCAAGTAAGTGATTGTAGATAAAAATATGAAAGGCCAAAATTTACTTATTCCCAAACGAAGTAATGCATATCGTCTCAAACATTAACCGCTAATATTTATAAAACCTCTGAACGATGTAAATCGTTACATAAATATATATTTTTTAAAAAGATTCTTTTCGACATCAAATAACTCGCTGAGGTTCGTCATTAAAAATCCTCAAACCTGTGAGAACTGAAACAACTGCCCAAACCATTAACAGACTGGTACTAAGATTTACTGGGCTTAACTTACAATTGTCACATAGCACAATAATGGTACGCTCAGTAAAGTTCGAACTCATTCCATCTGTAACTGTTGACATGGAAAGCTTGCACACACCTGAGGCGCCCATTCTGAATAATTCAAGTACTTAATCCTAAAACTGAAATGTAACTATCACACTTTGGAGTTTTTTTTTATAAAAATAAGCGTTTTTGAGATATCTATATTTTGAATCTTCGGCGGGGAATCTTACGAGTCGAACGTTATTCTCATGAATCAATGGATTGTTGGAGCATCAGCTCATGATGAAGATCAGTCTGATAGAGAACGTGTGATCTCGTCAGATTTCAGCGAAAGGTAGGTTAAAGTGGCGTGAATCGGGTCAGTCTTGGTTTTATTTTTAGTTACCTATGGAAAAAATGAGGCGGATTCATGTTGGGCCTCATCCCTGGTTAAGCTAGAGACATTTTGTTCAACGTAGTTAATGAGTGTAATTGTTGTTCCTACCATGTTCTCGACATTCTCTTTCGTTATGATCCTTGTCAATATTCCCAACTTCCCCAGTTTGTTTTTCTTTCTTTCTTTTATCTTGACTGGATTATCCATTAACTTCCTCATTCCGTAATTTAGTTTTTATCTCTTCATCGTCGATAGTGAGTGAGCTGTTTGATATTGCTTATCGGCAGATTAGAGTGGCCACTTATTTTTCTGTAGGGAGGACGGATCCTACTAAGATATTTTATTTTTTAGTTTGAATGTTTTATTTTATTTTCGTTATTGGGTTCAACAACCCCCTTCATTTCATGACATATATTTTTATGCATTTTGATAAGAAAAAATTACAAAAAAATAAACAAAAAAAACAAACACAAAGCAATTGTATATATTGAAAACATTTTATGACATTAGTGTTTTTGTAGGAGCCCTTTTGAGTATGAAGTATTGTGGCGTATGTCTGATGAATGGAGATGGATGAATTATTGTGGTGACTGAGTAAATGGTAATGGATGAATAGCTCACGAATCAAATTAGCTAGTTTTAGGACAGTCAGTGACGACCAACCGAATTCCATTTCCCTTTCACCCTTGTGCCACAATTATATTTTTAATGCAATAAATATATTCTTTATTTTCGTTATCTCCTCCACACTCATTTCATGCCATGTTTTTTATATATTTTTGTAAAAAAAAAAAGAAGGAAAAAATCCCCCAAAAGTTAATTTGTATATTACCAAATCTTTATGCCATGGATGTTTTAGTAGGATCTCTATGAATCTGTGGTCTTGTAGTATATATTGAATTGAATGGTGATGGATGAGATTTTATGGTGATTAATTTAATTGAAAGAATGAATGGGTGGGGAATCATATTAGCTAGATGTAAGATAGTGACGTCCAACCTTCTACACTTCCCCTACAGCCTTGTGCCACAATTGTATTTTTAAATATCACAAATACTGAATCTCAGTCGTGGATAAGTGTTAAAAAAAATCAAATAACTTCAAATAAATATGCGTCTCGTAAGTACTGCTTAACCTTTTTCTTTCAATCTTCTTAAAAACCAAATGGTAAGCAAAGTAATCAGAGAGGAAACGTCACTTTCAAGAAGTTGGAAGGATATATGAGAGGTTTTTACCGCGTTAGGGAGATATGAAAATGATTCTCTCTCAAAAATTTTTACATTTCATCCTGATGTTTCTATTAGTAAGGCCGCATTAAATGTTCAACCAGAGCCAGACACGTTGCCAGCCTACAGAAGGACCGGGACGAATTGCTCCTGAAGTGCATTCCACTTAGTCTGCCTATATCAATGTATCGAGTTCAAAAGGTTATATATTTGCGAAAAGATCCCTGATAAATTCTGTTATCTATATCCTTTGCTCATGGTCTACCGAGCTGTTGTAATTTCTCGACTCTCCTGTACGCCTGTGATACCTGGATACTCTACCGAAGAGACATCCGCAAACTTGAAAGATTCCACCAAATGAAACTAGTTACTGCCAAAAAATTAAAAAAAGTGGATACTATGATGAAAAGAGGCCCAAAACTTGATAAAAAATCTTTTATCGTCAAAATGGTTTTTATTATTAAGAGGAAAGACCAAAGAATTTTCTGATTATTTTATTAATTTTCTTTAAACCTTTCTAGCACGTTCGAAATTTGGGTTTAAAATCTTGTTTTTTCCAGCGTTAGTGGGTGGGTGAAAGATTAGTATAGGGATGTTTAACGAGTTTTTGGAATTAAAACACATTGTGTTAGAAATAATTGTCGGATTTTAATGAAATATTCTGGAGTTATTCACAAATGAATGAAACTTTTATTTTTTATTTTGAGAAAATCTTGGTAATTTTTGATTAAAAAAATTTATCAAGTTTTATATCTATTAAAATTCTGTATTAATTCCAGCCATTTAGAGGATATCATTATTAGGTGAAAACTATATTTACTAATCCTAAACGGAAAAGTTTATCACAAATCATCAAACAAACAATATTTTCAAAATAACGTTTTCTATGTGTACAAACGTGACGAATTTTGTAAGTACTGGCGACCCTACACGACCTTATTAGAAAATAAGAGCGATAATTATAGTACATTTAAACCAACATATCTAAAACTCAATAAAACATTAGATTACGGTCAATATTTCTTAAATTATCATGATTACGTAATTCCCCATGTATAATACTCATTTTTTCTAAAAAAAAAAATAATGAAAATTAGGGGTGCGTATTATGCACAGCTACAAAAAATTACCGTTTCATAGGTCGATTTCAGTTACGAAGTGACTACTCACCACAAACATACGAAAATTTGACACTTACATCAGCCATTACGACCCCATAAGGATGTCAAATACAATCACCTGTACCTAACAATATTTATAAATGTAAAATTAAATAAGAATTATCAAAAAAACTAAGTTAGAATGATATTATTCTATTTTTAAAACCATTTTTAATAAGAGTAGGAAACGCAGGCCGTAATGAAATTGAAGTACATTTTATAAGTTTTGGTTACCAGAAAAAGGAAAGCGTATTATGCGTGAGTAGAAGCATTTTCAGTAGAAATTTTTGGGTGCGTATTATGCATGAATACATGGGGAATTACGGTATATAAAAAAGGCGCACACGTTATTTTCTTCAGTTCTGTTTTACGTAGAGCTATTAACACGGCTACTGTCGGATTAAAAAAATGCATTTCTGTGATATTTTGAACTTAAAGTAAATAATGTTTCAAATCAGATTATGGATAGTACCCCAGGGCGTTTACACACCCCAATAAAAATCCTTGTTGTATTACAGTTATGTAAAATTATGTTCTGCTGAAAAATGACGCAACAGGCAATCGCTGTTACAATATACATTAAATAAAAACTTGAAATGAAGATATAATTATTCATTGAGGTGAGAATTATAATAAATTTACACTATTCGGACTATTTTACCTTTGTCGCCATATTTATTACAACGTTTTGGCCGTTGTACACTCCGGCCTTTTTCAGGTGGTTGGGATGTCGAACTGAACCCTTTATTTTGCTCACTAGACTGCTCTAGTTCCACGTGCCATGTTTAATGGATGTCAGTTACCAGCTATCTTCTTTGAATTACCCTTCTACATTGCCTTAAACGGGTATTGAACTCACACTTTTTGGGCCCTTTCACTGGATCTAACCAACACCTTTATCCACTGTGCCATGTGTCCTTGAGGACATCTGGGTATGAATTTATAAACCTAATGTCTTCAGAAAGAAGAGAGAGATTAGTTGGATAGATGTAATTGTAAATTCTATGCCAACGGTTTCTTTTCTCGCAACTCTTGCTTGTGGAACGGTCCTTCGGCTTCATATTTACCAGTCAACTTCAATCTTCAAAAATTTTAAATGTCAGTCGCTATCTACTGCTTTCTTGCTTACTCTTCTATTGCTCTTTCTCCCCACTTGGTAATGTTTCTATTTTCTAATTCTTCCGCACCCCTTGCATCTTAGTGGCTTTACTACCTTGCTTGAAGTGAACTCGATTGAAAAGAAAAAAGAGAAGATAGATAGATAGATAGATACTGGAGATTCCTTTTAGCTTAATTGTGATCAAGCGATTTGATAAACCGTTTGGTTCCTAAGCCAATTTTTTTAGCTTCTTCCGAGCTCATACTTTTTGTCGGCAACCATTTGCTTCACTTTCGCCAGAAAGAGAAACATATCTCCGATTAAGATGTCCTTTTAATGTTTGACCATGTTAATGTCTTCACACAGAAAGAAAGAGATAGATGACAGGGTAAAGAAGTAAAGACTGTTTAACAACATATGAGAGACACGCTAATGATTGTAAGTGTAAATAAGTAACTTTTTTTTCGAGAAATTACGGTAAGTTTTTAAAGAATTTTAACTATTACAAGTTATCTGTCGATCCTTTCTGAGATGATATATTGCAAGTATTTACACTATTTACATCGTTCGAACGGTTGTCCTCATCTTTTTTGATATATTCACGATGTTTCAGACGTTGTACGCACCATGTACACATAGCCCAGGGATAAAATCATTCGTCGTTTGATCCAAAAAGTGATTTGACTTGAGAGTTCAATGTTCCTCCTGCCCAGAGCAGAGAGAACAAAAACTTGGAGAACGGAATTAATCGAAACTGACATATACAAAAGACATGATACGTGGAATTAGAACAATCTACCCCGTAAATAAAGGGTTCGGTTCGAAATTCCATCGTATATTACCCGTAGAAGTCAGGAGCGTACACTGGCCAACACGTTGTGAATATGGCAATTTTCGTCTTTCAGGACTTCGTTGGAATAACCGTCCGATCTATATAAGTAGTGTAAATAATTATAATAAAATGTGTTTTTGTGTTAATAACTAAATTATAAAAAGGTTTTTAAAAATTCTTTATTAATCCCATACTTCACACTTCTCGTTTTCACTCACGCGTGATCATGTGTAACGTCATGAGCCGCGGTGCGATTTTCGCTTCCAGCGTTTCGTATGCATGAGATTGTCGTTGCTTGGAAATCTTCCATGCAGACAAAAGCAGACTATCATTATTGCCATGTCCGTGTATTGTTTAATATATTATAATTAAGCTTAGATACGATTAAAAAGTATGTATCAATATGGTGATTTTCTTTCGTCTTTCAATGATAATATTATTAAGCTTATCAGACGATATGAAAGGAATTTGCATAAAATAAATTAACAAAACTTGTCTATATTATTTAATTATTTAATGCATCAATGAAAAAATGCTGCCTAAATACACACAATTTAAATTATAAAAAGTATACTCTTTTTTTAATCATCATAATTTATCGTGCAGTGAGATAAAAGAAAAGATTGGGAAGCATTACTAAAAACCAAAATACACCCAAATTTTTAAAAAATTTAAAACTTAAAATTTTAGCGTCCCCTCTCATTAGTGCGCATGCGAAGTCGCATCAGCGTAAACATCACTTTACTCCAACGAAGTCCTAAAAGACGAAACCCGTCTCACGACAAAAGATTACAATTTTGTCATTGATTTTTTTAAAAGTCTAACTCCTGTTCATTTACATGTAGGCTATAATGTTCCAAGCACAAAGTACCGAATTCAACAAGAGTACAGTTTTTTTTTCCCGCTATTTGTGCATGGTGGCTTTTCTTTGAGGAATCATGTAGCAGACCAAAATAAATTATTTACATGTTTGCGTGCATTGCCCTTAAAACATTTTCGCTTTTAACTAGATTTCAATAAATTATCAAATACTGCAAGTAAATCCAAATCTGCATATTTTTTAGTTTTTTTTTTTCGGAAATAATCTAGCTACCTCTAATAGCCATTTCTCCTAAGCAGTTTAAATCTAGCTTCTGTCTTAAGACTCAACAAACCTCTCCGCTACCAATGTTACCTCTTCGATCATTCCACTAAAAATTTATTTCCTTGATACTGAATGTCCAACCGCTTACACGATATCAGTCCCTTCCTATTTCATTTTTTTTTTTTTTTTATCGTCAACAAATTTGAAGAAGATGAGTTGTTGACAGCTGAAATGCCGGACAGGGACATTTCCAGCAATGCGTCAGCACCCCTGCGGCGCCAAGATGTCTACTCTAAGTTCTACTGTAAAGTCTCCGTTCTTCACTGACCAATGCCATTAGGAAGTTAAATATAATTGTAAAGGGAAATGCGAAAGAAAATAAAAGAGAAAATAAATAAATAAATAACCTGGTGAAGATGAGATCGTCGCTTGTTTATTCGATAAGATAATTTAATTTCTCCGTCGATGTAGGAGAGGGGCCTTGTTGTATACTAAAACCTCTGGCCCGTTGCCGGGGTCAAATAACATGCCACGCTTCACGGCGAGCGGAACAACACACCGTTTTTATCTCAGTCAATATTTTCAATAGAGGTGGAATGACTGTATCCTTTCGCTAACAAATTTTTCGGCTGTTTTCTTTTGTCAGATTAACTTGTACAGGATGGCCCCTGAAAGATTGAATGAAACAAAAATAACTTTTACAAACACATGAGTACCATGGGGTAGTAAAGTTTAGACTATTTGAATCTTGTACGGAAACATTTAAAACCAGTTTCAGTATTTTCTGAATGTTCTGGCGATGCCTAGTTGAGCAGAGCGACGACGGGTAGAAGCTGATGGATCCTCAAGGACACTCTGCCGTAGAGCTCCCACCGCTGCGTTAGTGTGCACAGGACCTCTTCTCGGAAGATCGCCGACCGATCCACTTCTTTCAAACCGGGCGATTAGGTTCAGAATCATGTTATCGCATGGAGAATCACTGACACTAAAAGAGAGGTTATATATTGCATAGCATTTCAGCAGTCTTTCGTTCGTTTCTAAATACTTTGCTTTGTTTCTGAAAGACTTCTTTTTATCACTTTAAACGTTATTTTTATTGGATGCTCATATTTTAGTAGACGCTCCCTTTAATTATTAAACGGTATATTTATTTATTTACGCCTACTGACCTGAATATTCGAGAAAACTTATTCAAGAAAAATATGCGCTCTCCAGCAAGATTCGAACCCTCCACCACCCGAACAGATAGAAACAGTCGTTAGATCCGTCGTACCTTAACCGACACGGCCACAAAGAAACTTTGCCGATCAAACAAGGTCTAGACAGATCCTTTAAGCGAAATCCTTCTCGTCATAGATTTCTCGAAATTATCATATCTACACAGTTGTGTTGCCAAACGTAAACAATGTATTTTTCTAACGAAGTATATTTTTTTATATCTATTAATCTGGCAGATTTTTCTCACTTTAAAAGCTATTTTTAGTGGATACTCATATTTGAGTAGACGCTCTGTTTATTTATATAACTGTATATTTATTTATTTATGTTCACAGGCCTGAATATTCAAGAAATGTTATTAAAGAAATCACGCGATTTCCGTGTCGGATTAATAAATTAAAAAAAAAGATCTATTACTTGTTTAAGACATCTTTTTTCTATCTATCACTTGTTTAAGACATCGTTTCTCCGGTCTATTATTTAAGACATTTTTTCTCTATAGATTACTTGTTTAAGACATCTTTTCTCTGTTTATTATTTGGTTAAGACATCTTTTCTCTATTCCTATGCGCCATCGGATATTTGTATCATATTTTCCTTCGTCCGTTATGGCACTTCTAGAAATTTATGTACCGTTATGATTTTAACATCCCCAATACATAGCTCACAAGTACGGTTGTCTCTTTTGCTAACGACCAAGCAATTCAATCTTCTTACAGTGATGAGTTCGTGAACATATTTTTTCTTCAATCAACGGGTGACCATAAACTAGTATAGGAAATTTTAGCATTTTCTTCCGGTTAAAAACACATAGAATTGGAAATTCTTGAAAAAACCAAATAATTGTCGGATTTTATGACCATATGACGAAATTATTTTAGAAATATTTCTTGGCAATTTTTTTTTTTTTTACATCTGTTACCCACGACGACATTTTTTGTAGAGTTTAGTGTTTATAATAGTTATAAGCAAACGTCCTTTGAGAATTTAAATCATCAATTTATTTTGTAAAACAGGACCTCCATTTACAGAATATCTGCTCGGAATCGTAATAATAAAAACGCAATCAAACTAAGACATTACTTAATTAGTAAAGCTGTTAATGACCTTTATGAATGAGATATAGACACTTTTCTTTTAAGAAAAAAAAAGCGACGAACCATGAATTTTTACAAGAATTATTTTCATTTTTTTAAAATTTTTAATTAGAATAATTTATATCGTTTTAAATTTTTAAAAGTCTTAATCTGTAACCGTTAGCTTATATTATTAACTATAAACTATATTTACTAATCATAAATGGAAACGCTTACTACAATTAAGCGACTCCCAGTATTTTAAAAATAATTTTGTTTTTGTTTTTTATGTGTATAAACGTGCCAATTTTTGTAAATACGGACGTCGATACACAACATTATCAGAAAATAAAAGTAGCAACAATAGTAATTTTAACATTTATTGGTAATTTTCTAAACATTTTCTCGACGAGTGGTTCGTAAGAGAATATAATAAAGAGATGTTTTGATGACAGATTGGGTGTGTTTGCATTTTACTTGCTTTTCGGTATTTATTTGAGCATAGTTTATGAAATACAACATTGCTACTAGATTGACAATTAGGTCTCACTGTTTTATTGTTGAACTAGATAGATGCAACCACCACTTCTATTCTTACAGTTTTATTTACTCGCACTACTCACCTGTGGAACTTCAAATTTATTCATGATGGAAAACGAAATTATTTCTCGTAATTGTGATACGGAGTTCAGTCATTTTCCCAAACGCCGTGATTTCCTTCTGTCTTTTCCACAAATAATTTAATGATAATTGTTCTTGCCTCCTTTTTATCCTACATGAATTTAAGCGAACCACTAGATTTTCAACTCGGTCTCACAATTTTAATGTCGAACTAGCTAAATGCAACCGTATTTTCTATTGTAACAGTTTCTTTTCTCGCACTTATAACCTGTGGACCTCACTTTCGATTTCTTGCTTCACGGTTACCTAAATTTTAAATGCAACGTCAATCGCTATCTTCTGTTTTTATAAACCCTATTCTATATTGTCCTTTCTTCACTTCTCACTAAAGTCTTCTCATTGTCTTTCACTCACTGTAACCTTTTCCGTCATAGTGGTATTATCGTTTTGCTTGGGGTGAAATCATTAACAGCATTACAGTAAACTATCCGTTTCAAATGTCCCATGAGTTTTCTGAATACTAACAACTGTCATTGATTTAAAAGGTTCATTTTATTGCCAATGATTATCCTTCTCCGCTTCAGAAAGTCTTTCTTCATACCGTTGATAAATCATATCCCCGGGGATGTAGTTTCGGTAGCCCTAAGTATTTATTTCCCGTCGGATTGGATCGGGTAATACTGAAGTCACTGATGTGGGTACAACTTTCTTCTTTCATCCATTCTTCATATCACTGAAAAGATCCGAAATTTAACACTCAAGATGACAATTGGCATTCCATCTTGGTAAAATAAAATGGCACGAACGAATTCCGTGTATCCATCTGTGGACCACGTTGTTAACGCCTGAATTGAATTACTAAAACACGTTGTTGGACACTGGTCAACGTGGTTGGTCAAACATCCGATATATTCATTTCTATTAGAGATCGCTTACGATTGTACGTGTGTTAATGGATATGAAGGCGATGAAAAGAAAAATTAAAGATCTTAACGTCTTCAAGGACAAACGGGGTCAGTTGGAAGAAAGAAAGATTGTGCTATGGTATTCTTACAAATGAGGAGGACTGCCCAGCTTTGATAATATAAATTTCGTCTAGTTTCCTAGATGAACTCCAGCATCTAACATTGATACGGGCGGAAAACAGCATATATTTATATAGATTTTACCACTCCACTCTCCACCCCATCTGTCCATTCTGCATAATCACTCTCCAGTGGGATCATCCATAGTGGCTGAAATCTATCGTGTTTTTGCTTCATAGACAATGTATCTGCATCCCCATGTCTATCTTCGTAACGCTTCAGGTGGTTTTGTTTCGAATTCAATGTTGTCTTTCTTTTAGTCTGGTTCATAGCCGCGGCTAGAGACTTCATTTTGTCTTGCTATTTAGCCAATTCCTGGCGGAGATGAATTCCTACTTTTTCTAAAAGTATTTGGGCAAAAGTGAATGTAATGAACTCAACCGGTATTTGAACATGGCTCGCTGTTTTATCGTTCCGATGCGCTTGCCATTAAATTTCCTACACGTCCAATATACAATATATGCACATATGAAATATTTACATATATTTACGTGTATAATTCATTTAAAATACCCTGAAGGTATTACAGCGAATCGATTCCATTATAAGTCTGAAAAGAAGATCCCATTAATCAGCTAATGTTTACCAATTTTTGATCAGCAATTTAAATACATGTATTTCTTTGGATTTCTTAGTCGAGATGACAATATCATAACACTTTAATTGTTGGGTAATCTTAGGCTTTCATCCCTGCGAAAAAGAACAAAGTGACAAAGGGAATTTTTCCCCCATTTTTTTAACTACCTTCACTCCTCGACAATGCTTATTATTTTAAAAATCGATGATTAGAATTTTAATAAAACCTAAACATATGTACAGGGAACGTGGAGCAATATGTCGTCATTTTATATTTTTAATTTCGCGCATGCGCGTTGTTTGTTTTTGATTTTATCGACTGCACAATATAGACTATTTATTCTGTAACATACAGAATTGTGGCACAAGGCCGGGATTTTTAGTGATCTTTCAAGCGTAGCTTAGATGTAGCACAAGGCCTAATGTATGGGACACCCAGTGAGGATCGAACTCACTACTCAGTCGTAATTGTTCTAGCGAGACCAACTTGCTAGTCATTACACCAGGCCGAAGTTTCCATCGACTGCATGGTATCGTAGGGATAGTTGGGCACCGTCTGTGAGAAAAAGAGCACCATGTCGCAATTCACTCTACCAGAAATTTGGAAACGGCGTGCTGTACTGTTTGGCATTCGCACCGGAAGCTCCAATACGAATACGAATATTTCAGAGTGTTTGAGTGTCAATCTGAGGACAGTGAAAAGAGGATTCGGCCAGGCAAGTAGTGCATGAAGACATTCGCTATTTCTCATACAAGATGAGAAAGGGCTAACCTTTACCTCAAGCT